>PVJA010052641.1:0-12327 GCA_004027025.1 Myocastor coypus
TTATATTACATTCAGGCTCTCCGCCTTAGCTCCCGCCCTAGGCTACACCCATAATCCCAGAAGTACTTCCACCCATAATCCCATCAGTACTAAAACCCATAATCCCAGGGATCATGGATCAAGTCTCAAACTCTAGAAGTCCCCGCCCAATGACTCCATGAGGCTTTGGGGGGACAACTAGACATAAACCATAACACCTGTGGATTCCACATGAAACAAAAGGCCATGGACACACTCGAGGACAGTGGTGTCCCTGCACCACAGGAAGAGCAGTGAGTGCCCACAGACAGGCACCTGGTGCCCAGATGCCACCTCACCTCTGTGGGAGAGGGGACAGAAGGGCTCAGGGGGGCCAGTGAGAGATGTGGGGGCTCGGGACAAAGCCTGTCTAGTGTGGTGCTGACTGCTCTCCTGCCTGCATCTGGGTTGCCCTTTGCTGATCAGTGTACTCCTGAGGAGGGACTGTGAGCAGTGAATTTCTTCTGGAGGCCCCATCTCAGGCAGAGGAGGGTGCCCCCACTGTCCTTGGGGTGGCAAGTGAGGCTGGTAAGCTTGGGACCATGGGCAGCCTTTTATCCTTTGATACTTGGTTCATATTTGACCCTTGTCCCAGTGGGGATAAGCCCGGGAAATGTTGGAGTAGTGGTGGCCAGCTGAGGAGGGGTCACAGCTCTTCTCAGCAAGCTACAGGGGTCCACGGGTGTTTCCTACAGGGCTGTAGTACGGGAGTCAGGGTGTCCCGCCTGCCTGGCCTGCTGCCAGCCCTCCTAGTGCTGCTCTGGGCTGCTGCCCACTCCACTTTCACCTGCACACGGGCCACGTGGCAGGCCTGTGTCCTTGTCACACTGAGCGGAGCTGGGTGCTGAATGTGAAGCGCGTGTGCTGACTCTAGGGCAGAGTGGCCTAGGGGTCTGTAGCTGGGAGACCCTGGAGGAGGTGAGACCGGCATTGCTCCGGGACAGAAAGGGGTACAGGGGGGCTGGAGGCTGACCACCTGCTCCCCTCCCCCCGGGTGGATGTCCTGGGCCAGTGCCCCGTCACGTACCAGTGCCAAGGGGACTGGCCACAAGGACCTGGCATGGCGCTCCCTGCACTGCGTGCACTCCCCTCTGCACTCCTAGCCCCTGCTCAGGGTGGCAGGTGTGGTCCCTACCCTGTCCTTCTCCCTCCCTGCCTCCCCTGCTCACAGGCCCCCCAGGATGAGTGTCCTGCAAGCTATGTATGAACAAAGTGTGAGATGATCACTGTTTCCCATTAATGTTTGCTTCTGTCCCCTTCCTCCCCGCTCCTTTCCTCTGCCTCTTCTTTCCTGCCCACTCCCGCCTCTTGAACTTAGACCTAAGGCCTTTGCATTGAGCTATATACCCAGCCCCGCAATGCCCCCCCACCCGCCTTTCAGACAGGGTCTTACTGCCCAAGCTAAGCTCAAACTTAGAGCCCTGTTTTCTTGGCCACCCAGTGCCGGATTTTCTTGAGTCTAGATGTCCTCCTCACCCAGTCTGCCTTTGCCTGTTGTATCTTTACCAGCCAGGGGAGGGTCAGGAGTTTTCTGCTGACCCTGATTTGGCTCACAGCCTCTCCCCTCAGACTCTAGCAGCTGCCAGTATCGCAGTCCCACCTGGGTCCCCTTGCTGCTGGCTCCTAGCCTGAGCCATGCTGTCCCTGCTCCCTGCAGCAGCTTGCCCTGGCCTTCCACTTCATCTGCCTACAGAGCCTGAGGCCGGTGTCCTGCAGGTGGCCGCCTGTGAGGAGCTGCATACTCTGGGGCCCCTCTGAGAAGGCGAGCACTGTGGAGATGTGGGCGCTGTGCAGATGTGGGTTGTCTCTTCGCTCACCCTGCTGCGCATGGAGCCCTAGGATCCGGCTGTCACAGGTGGCTCGTGCCTTCCCTGGTGGCCACCAGCTAAGCAGAAAGGTCTAAGCCTGGACAACTCTGAACCATCTCTGAAAATGGTTATTGTCAGGACAGTTTTCTAGAAGTTTTTCCTTCCCAGAGGATATATTAGTCAGCTTTCTATGCTGGGATTAATACCTGGCACTTTTTTTTTTTTTTTTTTTTAAATACATTTAGTACAGGGTCTACAGGGTCTCATTACACAAATCGAACTTGTAGTGATTCTCCTGTTTTCAGCCTCCCAAGCACTGGGATTACAGGTGTGCCACGATGCCCGAACTCATTTGCCGTCTCAGTGCATGGCTGGCATGGCACACCGGGGATTGAAGCTAGTCCCTGTATCTGTCTAAGCAGGCGCTTTAATCTCACTGAGCTATCTGGCAGGCTTTTTTTAAAATTTTTTTTTTAATGTATTTGGTATAGGATTTCACTGTGTAGCCTAGACTGGTAGTGATCCTCCTGTTTTCAGCCTTCCCAGCACTGAGCTTACAATCACCATGCCCTGTCTCACTGGCCAGCTCAGAGCACCTGGGGGCAGGGCCAGCACAACATGTGGTGCCTAGAATCAAACACCAGTCCCTGCACTTGCCTAAGCAGGCATTTAGTCCACTGAGCTATCTAGCTGGCCTCTGGAATTCTTAATACATTCATATATATACACACAACATACAAAGCTGGAGGGGTCTCACTTGGCTCATGGTTTGGGGGATTCAGTGCATGGCCAACAGGTTCTAGGAAGGAGTACCATGGTGGAAGGGCCTGGCAGAGCAGAGTTGCTTAGTTCATGACAGCTAGAAGCAGAGCACAGGAGAACCAGAGAGGATGCTGGGACCAAACATATTCCCCAAGGTCACTCCCCATGACCCCCGACATACCCAGAAATGTACCTTACCAATCCTCAGGGCATCTCTCAACCTAGTCAAGTCGACCATCAAGACCAACTCCCACAAAGGAGACCTGTCAGGAATTTCTCCAGGCTCTTTCCACTGGCTGAGGCAGCTTGGTCTTGGCCTTAGGTCTCTCTGGGTTGTCTTCAGCAGAGATGGAATCTTGTGGTTCTGAGCTTTTTGGTTGAGATTCTGCCTTAAATCCAGTGATGCTTTAGTTTTGGATTTATACTGACTCAGAGTCCCTGGTTTTCCAGAAAGTTCCTGCTAACATATAGCTTCCCTGGCACTTGACTCTTTCCTCCAATTTTGCATGTAGAGAGATAAGGCATACATCAACTTTAGAGATCAGATATTTCTCCGGGTAATGATAGAAGCCTGGCTGTTTGTACCACTGACATTTTGGGAGAACTTACTGTAGGCCAGTAGGTGTTCTCCTGTATGTGGATTATTTAATTCTTCTTGGGACCCCACAAAGAAGGTACTACAATTTGTTACACTTTTCAAATAAGGAAACCGTGGTTCCTAGAGATGAGGTAACTGGTCCAGGCCACTCGGTGAGCAAGTGTGGGGCAGAGTTGGGCTCTTAACTCCTGTTATCTGCTCCATGGCCCTGGTGGGTAATGCTGTTTGCCTCAGAGGACAGACTCGCAGGCCGCCTCAGGACAGCTAAGACCAGGTGGGTGAGGATGGAAGCCTCAGGGCCCCAGGCATTGTGCCTGAGTCCCTGGACCTCTTTCTGGGATCTTAGCTTGACCTGCTCGAGATGAGCTATACAAACTGGCAGTGGCTGGAGGCGTCCAGGAAAGCTGCAGGCATGGTGGCTGCATTGGCTGTACTTTTCATATGGGGTGCTGTTTCACAGAGCTGCATCCCCACCCACTTTGTAAAAACTTCCTGTTGAAAGTTGGGCCTGGTGTGCATGCCAGCATCCCAGCAATTGGGAAGCTGAGGCAGGAGGATCCATGTGAGTTCGAGACCAGCCTGGGCTACAAAAGTGAGCTCAAGGCCAGCCTGAGCTGCATAGCGAGACTCTGTCTCAAAAAGATGGGGGTGGCAGGATGGCTCAGCAGTCCAAAGTGCCTGCTTAGGAAAGCTTAGGTGGGGGCAGGGACTGCAGTTCCATCCCCAGCACCACATGCTGTGCCAGCCCTACCCTCAGGGCAGGCTGAGCCGGCCATAAAAAAAGACAATAAATAATAACTTCCTGTCCAGACAGAGCTTTGCTAAATTGCTCAGACTGATCTCAAGCTTTTGAGGTCCAGCCCATGGGGATGTGTCTTGGAGGCATAACCCTTTGCTAAGGAGCAGGGAGCTGAGGGGTACAGAGGAGGGGCAAGGAAGGCTTTGGTTGGGGCAAAGCAGGGCCCAGACACAGCTGGCATCGTAGCTGTGTGTGGGGCAAGACAGAAGCACCTTCTGCAATGATGTGTTTATGAGGCAAGACTGGGCACATAAGACTAGATTGACATTTTGGCCAAGGTGGCTTGTGACCTCGTACAAAAGGACACGAAGCTAAAAGCAGGACCCCTCTCCTTGCCTCCAGCCCAGCCTCTGCCAGGGCTGACTTCATTCTGCGGTCACACACACTCCCCCATCTGTGCACCAGCTCCCACATCTTCTCTAGAGCTCTGTCTGCAGCTTACATGTTTTTACACCACTCTTCTATATCATGCTCTGTCCACTTCCTGGGACATTCCCAGGGCAGTGTGTGATGTATGTCCTTTATCTCTTTCTTTCTTTCCTTCTTTCTTTCTTTCTTTCTTTCTTTCTTTCTTTCTTTCTTTCTTTCTTTCTTTCTTTCTTTCTTTCTTTCTTTCTTTCTTTCCTTCTTTCTGTTCTTGTGGAAAGATGTTCTGTCCCTGTTATAGTTTATGTCTAATTGTGCCCCCAAAGCCTCATGAGTCAGGGGGCAGGCACTTCTAGAGTTTGAAACTTGATCCATGATCCCTATGATTATGGGTTTTAACACTGATGGGATTATGGGTCTCAGTACTTCTGGGATTATGGGTGTAGCCTAAGGTGGAGGCTGAAGCAGAGAGCCTGAATGTAATATAAAGAGAGACAGAGAGATAGACTAGAGCTGTTGCTCTCTGCTCTTCTGGTTGATTGGTTGCCTCTGTTGAGATTGTTGCTATTCTGCCTCCATGAACTGGATGCTCTCCGCTCTGTTCCACTCAGCCTTGGGCCAACCGAATATGGACTGAAACCTCCAGTAACTGTGAGCTAAATAAACCTTTCCTTCCTTCATTTTGAGTGTCGGGTATTTGTCCCAGCAACGAGTAAAAAGTAACTAAGACAGTCCCTCACACAAGTGGGCTTTAGTCTATCTGGCCATACCCAATCACTGGGCACCTAGGTTGCTTCCTACCTTTTGCTGCTGAGGTGTCTGCCATGGTTTCCCTTGTGTGAAATCCTAACCTAGCCACAGCCCAGGAGTGTGCTTCTAGGGGTGTTGGTGGGCTATGGGCAGTGCCCAGGAGGCCCTTAGTGCTTTCTGGTGTCCCCTGCATGGTCATCCTGGCTGGTCCCCCAGAGGATGAAAAGGATGAAGATAGAACCTTGAGCAGCCTGTAGTATGGACAGGAGGAGACACCATCTTAGGCCACAGTGGCCACGGAAGCTACGTTAGCAAGGAGGCTATGCCTGGCTCAGATCACAAGCTTTGAGGTAAGTGGCTTCTCCAGCCTTGAACTAGAGCCAGCCACAGGCCTAGACTCCCGGGCTCTTCTCCTCTCCCACCCAGATCTTCTGTGGCTCAGTCTCATGTGTTTAGTGTCAGAGCTGCCACACATGTTTGGGCAGGTTGCATACTGCACAGTTGTCCCTGCTGTGAAGGCAGAGGAGAAGTGTAGGTGTCAGTGTTGAGCCAGTGTCTTGGGGCTTGATGGCCATGAGTTGCACAGAAGCTGCTTCCCAGCTGTCTGTCTGGAAGCAAACAGCAGCTCTGTTAGATCCTCACTCCAGCCTCGCCCAGCATTCAGCCTAGAAACCTCAGCCACGTCCCAGTCTCAGCCTTGCGGATGTCCCACACGACACGAGGAACAAGTGCTTGGGGCCCTCCGGAATTCCAGCTGTTTAAGCTGGAGGCACTCGAGGCAGGGGATTCTGATACTTCAAGACATCAGGCCAGTTCCTCTGCAGTGTTTTGTGGCCTCCCTGTGGTGTTGCACCCGCTGCCTTATTTTGAAATGGGATCCTGCATCGTGTTTAAGAGCCAGAGATGGAGAGGAACAGTGTCACATGGTCTCTGGGGTAGTATGCTGTGTCATTGATTAGGACCTATCCAAGGTGCTTAATGCAATCACATCTGCAAGACCTTTTGTCCAAGTAAGGGCCACACATACAGGGCCTGGTGCTTGGCACATGGGCCTATCTCTTGGGGCCTACCGTTCAACCCACTACAGTTTTACTGAGCACTTACTCTATATTTAGACAATAAGCTAATGGTCTCATGTTTTATCATGTATTTAATCCTTAGTGAAAATTCTCATTGTATTTTATAGATGAGGACACTGAAGCTTGCAGAATTTAGGAAATGTGTTTGAAGCTCCCTAGCTAACCGGAATGCAGGGCTGGGCTGTTAGTCAGGCAGCCTGGCCCCACAGCAGGGTTTCTCTGCTTGGGTACTATTGATATATTGGTCCTAAATGCTGTGTGTATGGCTGGATGTTAAGCAGCATTCTTGGCCTCTACCCACTAGATGCCTGCCCCATCCCCACCCATTGTCATGACAACCAGATACCCCCCTGGGGAGTTAGTTGTCCTAGCTGAGAACTGCAGTATTCTAACTATTGCATGGCTTAGCCTCTGAGACCATGGGAAACCAGAGGTTTCTGTCCCCAAGAGTGCTCCTTGAACCCATGGATGTTCCCTTGGCAGAGGTGCCAGGGAGTTAGGGATGCCATGGGGTTGGAAGTACTGGCCCCGGAGCCCTGTGTGCTATGGCACCCACTGTGAGCAAGCCACAGAGGACTTGCTCCTGGCAGCCCCTGGACTCCATAGGACCTGCGTTGCCAGGGGACGATGGGCTTCCCTAAGCATGCCTGCTCAAAATGCCCACCCCTCCTTGGAGACAGTGGGACAGGGCAAGGTTTGTTTCCTGAAACAAAACCAAAACTGAATGCTCAATGCAGGGAGCAAACCCCCAGCCTGGTCTCCAGGGGCTAGGTCACACCCTTAGGAAGCCAGGGGGTCTCCGAGGAGCGGGGTGGGGGGGGACTCAGCCCCACCGCAGAGAGGCTGCGAGAGCGTGGGTTGGAGGACTGGCAGGAGACCAGGGAGGGACTGCTATGCTGAGCATGGGGGCACGGGGCACAGCATTTATTCAGCGCTGGCTCTGTACCCATGTGCTCTGCTCACTCCCCTTTTTCTTTCTCTGTCTCCCTCTCTTGCTTCTCTCTCTCTTCACTCTCCTCTCCATTCTCTCTTCTGGGATGGGCCCCAGGCCTTTGCACCCGAGGTAAGCACTGACCACTGAACCCCCTGGCCTTGCTGTCTGGATACGGCAGTGTGCAGTGCTGGCTGCTCCACTGTAGCTCCCTGGAGCCCATGGGTGGTTGGAGCCAGAAGTCCCAGGGAGGGGTTAGTGGTCGAGCACGGCTGCCGCTGAGACTAGGTCAGGTCAGCCACAGTGGAAATGCACAGTGAGACCCAAAGGGACTGCAACCCGAGCTGCCGCTGCCTGGTTACTTCACTGCTGCCTTTGCCCTCGAGGTTGGCGCCCAGGTGAGGGTGCTCTGTGGTGCTCTGCGTGTTTCCCCTAGGCCCTCTTTCATGGTACAGGTCAGCTGTTAGAAAGCCACTATGAAGGGGCTGGGAAGATACCTCAGTAGAGGCAAGGGCCTGAGCTCAATCCCCGGTTCTGCAAAAAAAGAAAGAGAAAAAAGAGAACAAGCCACCATGAAGAGAGCGTGCACACCAGGGAAAGTGAGAGCGCCGCTCATCACAGCTGCCCGCCCTCCCGTGGTGCTGCGCAGGGAAACCAGGGCCTCATTTGTGCTGGGCAGGCATGCTACCACTGAGCTGCACTCCCAATCCTTTTCAGTCTTTTATTATTTATTCACTTCCAGAGCATCATGAGTCCCTGGCTTACAGACTCTCAAATTGTGAACTGTCACAGATACGAACTGGCATCAACTTATGAGCATTCACAGCTGTGAGCAAATCTTGGCTCTGACGTGTCTGCTGGACATTGTCACAGCTGTGCTGCTGGGTGCTCCTGGTGCTGTGCAATAGTGTGCAGTAGCACCATGCTTGGGGAGAGCCCAGGGTGTCCAGGAGCGAGGGGACAAGCAGCTGCGACACGGAGGGGCCTGCGAGGAAGGGTAAAGCAGTAGCCGTGGGGGAAAAGTGAAAATAATCGTGAGGTTGGACTAAGGAGAAAAGATGGTAGGTGCTGCTTGTTCTTTGTGTATGTGTGTTTTTTTTTTTTAATGCTTTATATTATGTATTTATGTCATAGATGTGTAAGATTCACTTTGTCAGACTTACAAATGTCCCTAAATCTAATTTAGGAACATTTCCAGGAATGGAACTTCTTCTAGGTTGGGGATTTATTGTACTAATATTGAGCCCAGGGCCTTCGCACTGAGCTACATCCCTGGCCTTTATTCTTTTTATACTTTGGGACAGGGTCTCACTGAGTGGCTAAATTGCTAAATTGGACTTGAACTCTTGAGTTCACGCACCTCAGCCTCCTGAGTGACTGGTGTTACAGATGTGTACTACCATGTCTGGCCTCTTTTTGGGGGGGTCATTGTAAGCTACTGAGTGTGGGGCACCGGCTAAGAATATGGGCTTGTGATTAGGCAGTGTGGGCTCACATCTCCACGGCGCTGATGGGTAGTGTGTGGCACTTGACTTAAATGCCACAAGGGGACGGAAAACCTTCACAGACTCTGCCAGGGTTGCAGGAGATGGTGTATGTGGAGTGCTCAGGCCCGAGCCTGCCCTCAGGAAGGCTCCATGCCAAACACCTAGTGGGGTGCTTGTTAGAGCCGTCTGCTCTCATCCACAGTTTCTGTTTCCTGTGGACAACAATAACCTAGAAATAGCAAATGGAAAGGTCTATAAATAGACAATGTATAGCTTTTTAATTGGGCCCCATTCTGATTAGCGTGGCAAGATCTTGTGCCATCTTCCCAGAGTCTTACAGCATGGCAACAGTCATGTATTATGACTATCTTGAGAGAGACCACGTTCACAGAGCTTACTGCAGCATGGCATTATAATTATTCTGTTTATTTTTAGTTATTGGTCTCTTGCTGTGTCTCATGTGTAAATTTAGCTGTATAACAAGTGTGTCTAGGGGAAAACACAGATGGCCTGGATCCAGGCTTCCCTGGGGCCTTAGGATGTATCCCTCATGAGTGTGTGTGTGTGTGTGTGTGTGTGTGTCACAGCTATCACTGTTCTCCCCTGTTGCTGCGCTGATCTTGGTGCGATGGATTTCTTTCTTTCTTTTTTTTTTTTTTTTTGCAGGACCAGGGTTTGAACTCATGACCTTGTACTTGCCAGGCAAGCACTTGTGCTGTACCATGGAACTATCTCTCCAGCCCCTGTGATGGGTTTCTTACCTGGGCACTCTCAGCCTCTACCCTGTTTCCTCCCAGCTCTACTGAGATGGAATTTCTGCTTTTGACCTCTGTCCCGCCTCGCTGGTGGGGAACCAGGATGAATGACCTGTGTTCCCTTCATCCTTTTTTTTTTTTTTTTTCCTTCCCTTCATCCTTTTATTTTATTTTTGCAGTGTTCCTACTGATTGAATCCAGTGCTCTTCTACTTAGCCACATCCCAGTGTTTTTAATTTTTTGAGACAGTCTCATTAGGTCACTAAGCTTCTGCTCCTGCTTCAGGTCTCAGAGGTCCAGGAGCACAGGGAGGCACCACCGCCTCCAGGCCCTGCGGTCCCTTCTGCCATCCCTGGATCTTTTTTTTTTTTTTTTGTCTTTTTGAGACAGGGTCTTGCTATGCAGTTCAGGCTGGCCTTGGGCTCACTTTGGTAGCCCAGGCTGGTCTCGAACTCGCACTGATCCTCCTGCTTCAGCCTCCTGAGTGCTGGGATTACAGGCATGCGCCACCACGCCCAGCTTCATCTCTGGATCTTTGAGGCTGCAGCTAAGACCCATACTCAAGGCCAGAGGTTTCCTCATGGTGCATGCCTGGAATCCCAGCAATTTGGGAGGCTGAAATAGGAGGATCTTGAGTTCAAGTCTCATCTCAGCAACTTAGTAAGATTGTCTCAAAATAAGAAATACAAAGGATTTGAGATATAACTCACTGATAGAGTGCTCCTGAGTTTGATCCCCAAGACAAAAATTGGAAAAGATCATTATTTTACTAAATATGTGAAATACGTGAAACATACCATAATTGACTGTTGTCATATTGAACAGTACTGAGCATTTATTAGACTCGAAAATACCTTATCTGTTTTCCATGACCGCATCCCTGGCCCAGTATCTGGTGCACAGCCGGTGCCTGATAAGTTCTTGCTAAACTAAAGAATAAGATGGATCTAGGTGCCAGGGGCAAGGACTTCGAGGACAGAAGCTGACACATGGCCTCTCGTCCTGGATCTTCTGTCTCCCTGGTGTTGTTCCCAGTTGCCCTGCCACTCCATCTGGGCAAGGTGGTCTGTGGTTCCCCATGCCACGGGCACCTCTTGCTGCCCCCATGGATTCCAGGCCATAGAGCTGCTCCTGACTCTGGTGTTTCGGCTCTGGGGCTTTTCTGTGCATGACCTGATAGGACTCTGGCAACATTTGCTCTTCACATGTATGGACACCTGATGAGGGCTTTGCTCTGGTGGGGGTGGGCTAGGGCCTTTGGGGAGAGGGTGCTGCATGGGGCCCAGGGGCCTCAGCGCTCTCCTGGGTCCCCAGTGAGAAATGGATGCTGGTTCTGCTCCTGACCTTTTTTTTTTTTTTCAGCACTGAGGTTTGAACTCACAACCTTGCACTTGCCAGACAGGCTCTGTGCCACGGAGCTCTCCACTTGGCCCCCCTTCCTGACCTTGTGATGTTCTCATTTCCTTCTGTCTGGACCTGTGCTAAGGAGGCAATTAAGCCAGGGGCCTGGGGTTTCCCATGAGGCCCAAGCTCTGCCCTGGCTGACACTAGAAGCAGAGGGGCCAGCAGATAAAGACACTGTTGTTCCCTCCTCCGGGGCTGGAATTAGCATCTGAATGCAGGAAGAAGGCCAGGGCAGCTTTGGGGTTCACTGCTGCCTCCCTGCTAGGGCTGTGCTAGGGCAAAGAGAGACTGAAGCAAGAGAGGATCTTTCTAGGAGCCCTGGGCTGGGCAGGGGTCACCTTGTAGACACCCTGAGGGCCCTGAGGCATAGACTGCAGGCCTCCAAGCCTTTCAAAGGCTTGTGAAAATCCTCAAGGACCTGAAAACACTTCACTCCAAAACATGAAATAAGTCCTCCCTCCTGCAAAATCACAGCAGGCCCATGGATAAGAAATGAAGGCATGGAGTAGTTAGAAAACTGTCCAAAGTCACACATCGGAGCTGGGATTTGAACTCCTAAGATTTATATTGCCCACTCAGTTCTTATGTCCTAAATGCAAATGGTGTCTGATTCAATCATGTTTTTTTTTTAATAAATTATGTCTTTTTTTTTTTTTTTTTTTTTTGAGACAGGGTCTCGTTATGCAGTTCAGGCTGGCCTTCAGCTCACTTTTGTAGCCCAGGCTGGTCTTGAACTCTCACCAATCCTCCTGCCTCAGCCTCCCAAGTGCTGGGATTACAGGTGTGCGCCACCACGCCCGGCTTCAATCATGTCTTAATGGTGCTCTGTGTAGGCAGGGTGTCCGTGTCTTCGTGTCGTTACCTGTTCTCCTGGTGACCCAGTTCCCTGGTCACCCTGGGTCTTCCCACAAGCCCCTGTATCTATCCCATCTGTTTGCTTCATCAGCAAGGAAAAGGCCCTTTCCATGCCTAAAATTTTCCAGGAGAACTAGAGAGAGGTCAGTAGCCGTTGCCCCTCCTCCATCTGCCCCCTGGAGCCCAGTTCCCCAGGTGGACAGGGAGCAAAGGAACCTTCAAAGATGAGATGCACTGTGATCCCAGTACTTGGGAGGCTGAGGCAGGAGGATCAATGTGAGTTCGAGACCAGCCTGGGCTACAAAAGTGAGCTCAAGGCCAGCCTGATTGCATAGTGAGACTCTGTCTCAAAAAGACAAAGAGGGGCCCGGCAGAATGGCTCAGTGGTCTAAAGCGCCTGCTTAGGAAAGCTTAGGCATGGGCCTGGCGGGATGGCTCAGTGGTCTAAAGCACCTGCTTGGGAAAGCTTGGGCGGCTTCAGGGACCACGGTTCGATCCCCGGCACCACTTGCTGTGCCAGCCCTGCCCTCGGGGCAGGCTGAGCCAGCCATAAAAATGAGTGAGTAAACAAACAAAAGTTCTGGGGCTGGGGAGATAGCTCCGAGGCACAAGTGCCTGCTGGGCAAGTGCAAGGTCGTGAGTTTGAACCCTGGTCCCACACACACAAAAAAAACAAACAAACAAAGGTTCTGAAACAAGAAAAAAAAAAAAAAAA
>PVJA010052642.1:0-12318 GCA_004027025.1 Myocastor coypus
GTCAAATCCCCTCAGGATTAAATTTGAGACCATAGAATGTACTTTGTAGAACTGTTGTTAGTGTCAGCCTTCGGGACGAGTCACAGCCATTGCTTGGCTATTTTGCTTTCTGTGAAAGCCTGAGAGAATGTTTTTCTCTGGGTGACTCTCCTTAGACGCACTGCAGTTCATTCATCCCTTTCCTCTGAGGTCCCATAATTTCCTTGACCAGGAAATTTGGGACACCTCTGATTTATAAGATATTACAGCACAGGTTCTCTTATATCCTGGGTCTTTATTGACCTTGAAGGCCTAGGGCCAAAATATTGGCTATCCTTATAGCCCTTCTTATTCGCCAATTGTCGGTCTGTTAACTTACATTCTCAACCCTCCAGCAGAAAAGCTTTGTGATACTATTATTCTATAACATAGGTACTGAGCTTATCATCACTGGCTTTCTGAGTATCAAATACCTTTGACTTAGCTTGTAAATGATATTTTCTGACCATCATTGATATTCTAATACACCGGGTTTATACTTTTTTTTTTTTTACACCGGGTTTATAATTTATGCTGCAATTCTAAATAATGTAAATGCTTTTGAAGGTGTAAATGTTTGATCTATTTCACATACTGTGTTGAAAATGCATTTATTTATATTTTATTCCACTTGTTGATACTCATTTCTATATGTGGGGAAAGGGAAGAATGAGAAGAGGGAGGCAGTGACATCAAAGGAAGAGGGTAGGAAAGAGGGACGTTGAGAGTTTATGCTTTTTCTGGTAATTAAGTGAAATAATGCAATTAGGGTAAGATTCGTATATTACTCCAGAAATTTTATAGTGAAGCATCAATCATTTGACAAAGAAGAAGTCAATTTAAGTACATGTAGGCTGCATCATTTAGACAAATGCTTCATATTTTGACATGTATTAATATAAAACATTAAACAGAACAGTTATCTACAAACGTAGCTTTCAATATCATTATTATCATGTTTTAGGTGTTTCTATATAGTATTACCTCAGGGAAATTTTTTAAAATAAATTTCATGCACTAAAATAAAGAATCAAAATTTACACCAAAAATGAATATGTGCATATAACATGTGAAAATACTAGAAAGTTCTAAAAATTGTGTGAATTTTTGTTAGCTTTCCACTTTGGTTGTTACTGAGCGAGCTGAGAAAGTCCATAAAATTTTGCTGTAGAATGTATAACTTACAAAGGATTAAAGGGAAATTCTAGGAGCGTCTCAAAAGTGCTACTGCATATTGAACATTAGTTTACATCCTTACAGTCCACCCTTGCTGCCTCTCTTGGGCAACGTGGCTTGACATATCATGATTTTAAATAAGACTACTGCAGTGTGCAAGAACTCCATTAGAACTGCACATTACTTCTTTCTTCAGGTGCATGGGGCTTTCTGCTTTTATGTCCTAACCCAATATACAAATGCGATTCAATATCCAAGTGAGAAGTGTGAAATCCAAAAGGAACAAAAAATCCCAACACTGATATTTCTAGAGATTGGTGAAGACTTTAAAGCACTACTCAGTTTGGAAGTTATTCTATCTGTGTGTCTTTTTGGTATGCATATGAAACATAGAAAACCAGCTGTTAGTATTACTAGCACTCTTACCTCCTGGTCATTATAAAGATTGCTGCACATGGCTTCAGTTGGCATACATAAAAGAGAGTAGATAACCTCCGATATTTTTTCATGTACCCTGAAGTACACATTCTACAGTGTTTACTTGTGTTTTTCATTTGTGTGTCTATAGTACCTTATACAGAGAGGCAAATAGGAGACACTTAATGAAAAACTCTTAAGTAAATAATTTAAAATGAAAAAAGCAATATTTTACACAAATATGTATTGAAAAACAGAACGTTGAGGACATGCAGTGAGGATGGAAAAATATTCCTCTCATTATTCCTCTTGATACAAATAGAAAAACCACATCAATAGCATTTAAAGCTTTGGCTCAAAAGCCCCAAACAGTGTAACATAGACCTAAAACAACACAGACCCAAACAGAACACAAAAATAGAAAGCTCAGGTAATGTGCATAATTTTCCCAAAATGTTATGGGTCTGTCTACCCATCATGCTTGCTCTTGCATTCTTTCTCACCCAGGGATCTCTTCTATCCCTTAAATTTTCATTTGAAGGTAATACTATGTTTTGATTGTCCTCAACTGTTTATTAATCTTCAGGTATGTTTAGAAGCCTTAGTTTTCAAATGAGAGCAATATTAGTCCTGAGGTAGGAGAGTGGTTGAAAATACCTTGAGACGTTTTTCACAGGCACAACTTCAGGATGGCTACTATCATCTAGTGGCTAATGGGAAAAGGTGCTGATAAAAATCTGATGATGTGCATGATGAACTACAAAAGCATTGTTTAGTCCCCAAATAAGGTTATTTATCCCCCAGCAGTATTAAGGTCGAGAAACTCTACTATTAGGGAATATTGATGATACTACTAGAGAGAACTTTTCACTGGAACAGAAGAGACACTTCTAAACAAAATATTACAATTCAAGTTAGGTAGTCCAAGCAAAGAATATATGCAGTTCATTGTCAGACACAAAGGAGCCACATGTAACAATAAATTTAAAAATAAAGCAAATTTGAGAGGCTATGTCTTTTTGAGACAGGGTCTTGCTATGCAGTTCAGACTGGCCTTGAGCTCACTTTTGTAGCCCAGGCTGGTCTCGAACTCGCACCAATCCTCCTGCCTCAGCCTCCCAAGTGCTGGGATTACAGGCGTGAGCCACCATGCCCGGCGAAAGTCTCCTATGTTAAATCGTTGCCATCACTGAAACCACTGGTACTCTTGTCTCTCATCCCTCTGTCAGGCACAAAGTGACATCCGAGTAAAACACTTCACCAAAGGAATTCCTGTGCAAGCCAGTCCCTATACCACTTCTGGAAGAAGACCTCCTCTTCAAATTAGAAGCAACCACTTCCTTTGCACCAAGCCAGCCAGCCTCTCTGTCAGCTGACCCTGCACTTTTTAAGTCTGACTGTTCTGTAAGACAAAGACGATGCTTACATCAGCCTGAGAAAAATAACTGTATTTCCAAGACTCAGAAAGCTGTCCTGCTGAAGGCATAGAACAAAATCTTGTCCTTGTATCTGGCCGTGAACTATGCCACCTCACTGCAATCACCGATGCTGTCATGCAATATCCTATGTCACCGGAAATGCACAGGCATCCAGACACACCTCAGCCACTCAGAGCACCTAGACATCCTGATGATGGTAATCACCTTGTACTCATCCATCCTTTTTGGAGTCTTATATCCAGGTATACCTGGTTTGCATGTCTAAACTTGTAAAATGTCTTCTTGTGCTCGCAGATTGCTCCAATAAAAAGATCCTGAGACAAGAAAAAAGACCAGCTCACTTGGATTCAATTGGATTCAAGCTGTCGAAAAATTTTTGTTTTTCGAGTTTCTCTGACAACAGATTTGGTTAAGTTCCCATCACCTTCTCTCTAGGATAACCTGTTTCTCTGGTCCATCCAGGGAGACCCCTACCTACATTATAGACTGTCAAACGGCTAAAATATACCTCTTATACTTGGTAAAAAAGAAAAATATTGTCAAGCTGCAGATCTTCAAGCTGTCAATGTTACCCTGTTATGTGCCATGCACCAGCCTGCTGGTGCCTCTGCCTGAACATAAAGAATGCCTTCTTCTGGATTCATTTGGCTTCTGTCAACCAGCCGCTCTCACCTTTGAATAAAAAGACAAAGTTCTCAAGTCAAAAATCAACTGACCTGGATTCAACCACCTAGAGATTTAAAACTTGTTTATCTGCTTTGGAAAAGCACAGACATCCAATCTCGCTAGCTTTGCAGCATAAAATATCACTGCTTTTCTAATTAATGACATCCAAGATGCCTGCCAAAAAAGGCACAAAAGCTCTGCTGCAATATCTGGCTGAAACTGCATATACCAAATTTCACAAGTTTTTAAAAGTTGTAAGCTTCTATAAAATCTGGATCCTTAAATTCATAAGAAAAAAAAAGAACGCTGACTCAGAGTATCAGCCCCTGGAAACACCTAATGGTCAACCTGTGCAAATACTTGAATCCAGTCACTAAAGGCCATTTCTTCCCTTTGCCTCTTTGCTTTAATAGGCACAGTAATTCTAATAAAAAGCTGACAAACTCGCATTAGGCTGATACCTAACTGTAATGGACCTCCTAAATGTAGACCACTCAATCCTGTGGTGCACCTGTCCACCAAGCTCGACCCACTAGACCTCAGCTGTCTGGCATTGACTAATGCATTGTTCTTAAGCTGACCAAACTTACAAATGAAGTACTTGACAAATCCTAAGCACACAGTATTTACAGATAGTAGTAGCTCCATTACAAATGAAGTCCAGTAGGCTAGCTATGCTGTGGTCACCTTCAGCAAAGACAGTTTGGACAAGCTCTCTAGCAGAAATGTTTCACATGGAAAAAAAAAATGCTTCCTTCTGCTGTTTCGAAACCTGCCACCAATGACATCAAACCTGTGTTCAGAACAATCCAGTCCAGAAGCGTAAGCCCTCTCCTGGGATCTGACTGAGTGAAACGTCAACCCCAGTCCAAAGACATTTACCTGATATTTCTGAAACATCCACCTTAATCAAAGCCAGACTTGCCCCCACCACATATCCTGAAAACTCAACCTGCTGGGGTGGCACTCATACCCCTGCTCCTGCAAACAGGCCCAGGGGCCAAGGGTTTGATCCTCAGGTCTTCCATGACATCCCTGTCCCTGGGGTGCACTGAGAGGACAATTGAGACAGGAGTGGTGGCATACGCTTGTAATCCCAGTTCTAGGAAAGCTATAAACAGGTGTATCACTATGAGTTCTACCTATCAGTGAGACCCTGAATATCCTATAGATCCTTCCTTAAAATTCAAGTTAAATAAATAAATAAATAATAAAATGTAGCTAAAATCCCAGCTATACCATAAACACCCCACTCATACACACACATATAACACAGGTACATATTATCATCTCTTAAATGTTCAAAAATCCAACATTTCAAATTTATTCTAAATTTTGGAAAATTTGCCTGGACCAGACAGCTCCTCTAAAGCTCATTCTAAAGAGACGATACACTCAAAGCCCTGATCTGGTCACTCTGGATCTAATAAGTCCATGCATTGCTGAAACCTGAGGACACTATTAACACGATTGCTCCTTAGCTTGGTGTGTTGTTCTCCTTAAGTTTAGTGCCTTTTCAGGCTACTTGTCCCTGTCCTTGCTTTCGTTTTAATTCACATAATAATGTTAAAACATGTCTCTTCCTAAAAGCAGCTTAGAAAAAAAAAAAACCCTTATAATAAGAAAAAAAGAAAAAGAGCTTACTAATCTTTGGAATCTTGGTGAGGACCCATTCTAGGTCCTCTGAGATCTCTAGAATTAATGTTTCTAATTGGGCATGACATATTTAATTGGTTTATCAATTTCAAAAAAGATACCATTTAAAATGCCAAAGATTAGTAAGAAAAACTGAAAGATGAGGAATTTTAACAGAAAATGCACTCCCTGTCAGTATATTCCAGTTTCTTATTTAGGCAGACGATAGTTCCTGTTACAGTTCCTGTTGCTGTTGTCTTGTAGAACAGCTGGTCACTGTGATGCATAGCTTGTCATTATGATGCATGTTGTTAAATACAGCCAAATACTCTGCTTTTGTACTTCTTTCAAATCCCATAAAAATCCTCTTCCCTGAGTCTTTAGGGATTGACATCTTCGTAATGATCCCAATCAGTGCCCATCAACATAAAATAAATATTCCTCTAAATCCTGGATGCCATTTTAGTGTTTTGGCTCATGGTCACAACTGGATAGATATAGATAACAGATGTAGTCATGAGGTGGGCTTCTAGAGTTTATGATTGACACATGGTTGAATAATGGGTTTATGGATGGGAGTGCCACATCCATGCAGAGGCAGGGAACCTGCATACAATATAAGGGAAGGAAAGAAGCTCGCTCTGCTGCTGGTCCACCCTTTTTGTTCTTGCTGTTTTCTGCTACTCTCTTGTTGGGAGCCACAGGAAGCCAGGAAATCGGTCAAGTGTGTGTAGGTGGGACTGGGCTTCCCTGCCTGGAGCAGAAAGCTACCACAGTGTGAGAAAAACATCCTGTTGAGAAAAACGTACTGTCTGGTTCAGGCCAGCTATTGGTTGCTGGGTAACCTTGTGTTATGGGAAGCAAACTTTGTAAAGGCATAAATATAGGATCGTTTGTCTGTGCATTGAGTTAGTCTTGCCCATCAGGCAGACTGGTGACCACCTAGCCCAACTCTTCATCTTGTCTTTCTTTCTGATTCCTACCTCCATGCCTCCCTGGGGTTGAACCAGTTCACAGTAAGATCAATGGATCCCTACACTCTCTTTTCTGTGCCATCTTGGCTTCAAGCCAGCCAAGTAGAGACCAAAATCTACACAAGCTGTGAGATAAATAAGCTTTTCCTGCCTTAATTTTGGGCATCAGTTATTTTGTCTCAGCAATGAGAGAAAACTAACCAAGTCCTGCCCTAATTGCTTGCTCCAAGTTTAAGTAAATTCAGGTAAGACATGCCAAATGTCCACTAGATGGAAGAGTTTCCTTGTCTTTCCTTCGGAATGATCTGTGTCCTGTCTTTAATCTCCCTTTACCCGCTCCAGTTCCTAGTAGGCTGGTTTTCTACAGAAAAATGAAGCAAGACAAGCAGAAACATCAGACAGATGTAGTCCTGACAATTCTGAAAAAGAGCATAAAAGCAGGAAGTACTGTGGACTGTAGTGTGGTTACAAGAATAGTTCAATAAGACCAAGAAGGAATACCTTCACTCAAGCCTATGTCTTTCCTCTAAGCAGCCCAGCCTTGCAGAAATGAGGCTGAATTGGTATTTGTGCTGCAGTATTGAACTAGGGATAACACTTAAGAAGCATGACCTCTCCTCAGTGCAGGAGCAGGTTTTCAGAAGCCACTACCAGAAGGGTCAGAACGGACCCACACAGGAGAAGGTGTAAATAATATATTTTTATAATTTCTACACGATACAAGTCAAGATAATAGAATGTCTTGAGTTATTTTGTCATGTGAGACATCAAAACGTTTGGGAATTTTTTCTAAAAACATGAAGTAGTCACAGAAATGAAAATCAAAACCATCACAATCTGTTTTTGCAAAGTTTTATGAATATTAAATGTTGAACACAGTACTATATTGTGTATTTCATATTAATTTTGTGTAATTCATATTTTCAGAGTTATGAATTGAAGATAGAAAGCTATATGCTTTCATAAACTCCTACCTTAAATATTTATGACATTAACTAAAACAGTTACTTAACAAATACAGGCTGATGAACAATGAATCAAATAATGCAATAGTTACCTGATAAGAATTTTCTTAACAATACTTTTGATTAAAATGTCATAATGTTTAGGATAATGCATTGTTTTATTTAAATAGGGGGAGTATTAGAAATGACTTTAATGCAACATCAGGGTTGCTACCTCTTGATTATATGATAGTCCTACATATTTATGCATTCATTTAGGTACAAAATCCCTAGTATTATAGTTTGAAAGATTCAATTTGGTTTAAGTTTGAATTTTCCATTAGTGTTATTTAATAGTAATATTTATATTAGATTGCTATAACTTTAGTTTCAAATTTATGCTATTCAAAGTCCCAAATTTTCCTGTGTTCTAACTTACCTAATATCACTAATAACTAGGGTTATTTTAAAGAAGAATTGTTTTAAGAGCTGAGAAATTCAGTGTGAACTATTTTAAGACTGCAGCTGCATTCATTACCATATTCCTCTAAAGTATTCAGGCTATTTATATCAAAAATTTCTGAGAACATATTGGCCATATATTTAAATTGCTCTCATTTTTTTACTTCCAAAAATGATAAAAAATTAAAGAACAGTCATAAGAAAATAGAAGTTTCTAATTCTAATTTATTTGCATAACTTAGAAGCATTGAGAGCCCAGCAGACATTGTCCTTCTAAGAGCTACACTATTTCCTGGGCTCACTGGACAGACACCTCCCACTCACTGTACACTGTTCTGCAGGGCATGATGTACTTGGAAAGCCTCTGATTGACATTTTGTCCTTATGTCATTCTGTCTCCCCCCCATCATTTCTATACAAAGTATTTATCACTTTGCATATTTGCCTCAGAAAGGACAGGAAAATTTTTGAGTACAACTATGTGAAATATAGGATAGTTAACATGTTTAAAATTGTATCTTAGTGCTAGTGTCACTAATTCAATATTATCTATTTTATCTTCACATTACCTCTGTGTACGAGAATCAGTTCTATCCTACTACCAATACCCTATGTGAAAGCACCAGGGTCCAATCATTGTGTGAGCAAAAAGCTGGGCTTATTCTGCCTGAGTGAAGGAAGACTGAGGCCATGAATGATTTTAGCAGTGGGATGAAGGAGAATTTAAGTTTTGATAGGTTTTGGGAATGGACTCTTAATCCCAAGGAATGTAGGTGAAAAATGTGGTATCAAAGTTTACAAGGCTGTGTGGAGGCTCTATGTCCTGTCCTCAATTTTCTCATGGGCCTCTGTTTTATTTTCTGAGGGTATCATGGGCCATTAGTGTTTTCCTGTTCTTTTTGGATGGTGGCATGTGTGCTGAGATAGCCTCTTTCAGGTCAGGCATGACAATCTTGATGCTGTGGTGGAAACTCTGATCCTCCATTGATTAGTTAATTTTATTTTTCATTTGCTTGGGTAAATCAATGCCCAGATAGATAAGATGATATTATTTCCAGGTGCACTTGTTAAAGAATGTTAAAGAATTTTGGGAAGAGTTTCGAATTTGAATTAATAGACTGAGCAAAGATGTCCCTCACCAATGTGAGTAGACAATATTTAATCTGTTGAAGGTGACTCAGAATTAAAAGGTGGAGGAAACACAAAGTACCTCTTTTCTCTCCTGAGTTTAAATTACTTACCTCCTCCTACGCTGATATACTGGAGTTTCTAGGCACTGGCCCTTTAGACTTCCAAATGGCTCAGCAGATTAAAGCACCTACAAGCAGGCACAGGGGCCAAGGGTTCTTCAAGCCCTGTCCCCGGGACATGCTGAGCTGGAAATTGAGACTGGGCATGGTGGCGCGTACCTATAATCCCATCTCTTAGGAGGCTGTAAACAAGTGGATCACTACATGATATCAACAGCAAATAAACCATGAGGAAAACTCAGGACAGGACACAGAGCCTCCACACAGCTAATCTAGTAATGAGATCCTGAATACCCTGTAGCCAGTTGCCTAAATAAAATAAAAGATGTATCTGTAGTGTCTTATGTTCTCAATTTTTGCATTAAGACTAAAAAATACATCATCAGCTCCCACACTTCCAGGTTTAGACAGACTTAAAACACTCAGTATCCTCTTGCTTCAGGTTCTGGATGGCAGATTGAGATTTCTCAACCTCTGGAAAATTGCCAGCGAATTCCCTATCCAAGTAATAAATCTCTCTGTCTCTGTCTCTCTCTGTCTCTGTCTGTGTGTTTATCTGTCTGGCTGACTCTCTCTCTCTCTCTCTCTCTCTCTCTCTCTCTCTCTCTCTCTCTCTCTCTCTCTCATCTTCCTATCCTCTTTCTCTGTCCACTATTGTGTCTTTTGCTGTATAAAATCCTAATATACACTCATACATTAGGAAAATGCCAACGACATTTATACTTAAAAGGTAGTGGATAAAGCCATATACATAAAATATACCAGATTTAAAGCCTATGATTCAAACCCCTTTAAATAATTGTCTCTCTTAAGTGAAAATCTATGAAAAGTGTGGACTAAAGTATAAAATAATGTCTCTACAATGAAAATGATATTTCATTAACACATTATTACATGAATAATGAAGACTATTAAATAGACTATTTGGTATTTAAAACTTTATCCATGGAAGCAACATATGTTTCAAAAACAAATAATGCTAGAGAATCATTGTTCTTCAGTCTAACTTGGTTTTGAGGACTCAACAAAACAAATATATCGTTATAGCAAAGTCTTAGCCATAAATAGAGACATTATAATTCAGTTAAAACCAAAGTAGACACTAGAGAGATGGAAGTGAGGTTATCACAATTTTGAGTCCTGTTCTGGACAAATTAGCAAGATTCCTTCTCAAAATTATAAATATATAAAAGCTGGATATGTAGCTCAGTTGCAGAGTATTATTAGATTTAATGTCCAGTACTGCTAAGTGTTTAAAGTATAGATAGATAGATAGATGATAGATAGATAGACAGATGGATAGACAGACAGACAGATACATAGATAGATAGATAGATAGATAGATAGATAGATAGATAGATAGAAAATGCCAAAATATTCTACACATATATAAATAATAGGATATTTTTTAACATAAAATATTTTCCTGGCTAATTTAACAAGTTCTTAGAATCAGTCAGCTTATGTTAAACTTAGGAAAAATATTGATATTTTAATTGGGATTAATGATTACTCTTTGAATTTGTGACTAACAGAAATATCATTACTGTATCTCCTCAAAATTGAGACAACTACTGGGTGTTTTCATAGCAAAACCAAGGCCATTATGTCTTGCTTATGTGAAGGCAATAGGTTTTGTTTGTTGTTGTTTTTTTAATGATCAGAACATATTTATTGAGGCAAAGAAAGCTCCTGTCCAAGAGAGGGGCAGGAAGAGAGTCCTGAGTGGGTGTCCCCCAGTAGGCAGTAGGAAATTGTACGTATTTAACCATATGGAAATTTTATATCTCTACTAAATCCTTTAAAATACTTGCTTATTCCAGAAAAGAAGAAAGCTGATGTTGGCTGGATATTTCAAAATTATCCTAGCCTGTTCACAATAATCATGTTAATCACAAATATGTCTAGATTTGGAGTATGAAATACTAATGTATGTGTACTATTGTTTAGGTTTCAAAGAACAGTTACACTCAAATCATAGAAAGTTATAGGAAAATTTATGGAAAGCAACACAGAAAGCACATCATACAAAACTAATGTAGAATATAATATAATATGGAGCGATATTTTTGTGTGCCTATCTTTCTATTGTACATTTGCATTTAATTATGTCTGAAAATCTCAGTTGTCTCTAATTTTACAACACCTCTTAGAGACAGTATGACTGGTAAAAGTACTCATTTACTCCTGATGTCTGGGAATTTTAGATTTCATACCGGTGAGCATCAACTGATAGATGGGGTATTTTCTGCAGTGAGGTATTTCCCCCTGTGCCAGTTACACTGGACATTTGTGATGCAGTCAGTCACTATGCTTTGAGAAGATGTTGTGATTGCCATGCTCAACCCATTCACTAATGAATGGAGCTTTGACGTGCTCCCAAGAGAATCACTTAATTACCCATTGTATTTACAGCATTTTAATCATATTCTCTCTCCAAATTGTATGGCTTGTTTACTATTGACCATTTTAAGCTAAAAAGGAAACGTTCCAGAATTTGACTGAAAGTAATAACGTTGCTCTCTTCAATTAGACTAATTAGAAAATGGGGGGAAAAAGTGTCTAGAAGTCACCCTTCCTCCCAACAGCAAAGCTATTATTATTATTATTATTTTTTTTTTTTTTTTGTGGGACTGGGGTTCAAACTCACGACCTTGCACTTGCCCAGCAGGCACTTGTGCCTCGGAGGCAAAGCTATTATTGATGAGCGAGCGTATACATAAAGAGAAGAAGCCAGGCTCCCATGATTGGACATGGGGCCATGTATTCAGAGATGATCTGAAGTATAGAGAAGACTGTGGAAGAGCCCCTTCTGTGTTACTTGAGACAAAATTTTGGTTTTTCAGCGCTTGTTTACCTACTCTGACCCTGTCAGGGAAGTGGAGTCATTGAAAAAGCCACTAACAGCTCAGAGTGTTTACTTTGTGATCTCAGTGCCTTTGTCACTGTTACATGGCTGAGACCTAGTCCTTCGCTCTGCCCGAGTTGGCTCCCCCAGGTTGGCAGGGAATCATTTCTTGACTCCCAGTTTTAGCAGTTTTCATCTCCAGTCAGCTAAATCAAGGCAGAAATGGGACAGATGAGGAGCTTGGACGGGGGGCAACCTAGGAAAAGCCGCCCACATCGTGTCTTCTAGAAAGCAGAAGGGACGTCAGACAAGGAGGGAAATGGGGTCTTCCAGGCCCAGCCCCAACCTCCACTGACCCATGTCCTGAACACACCTCAGCTACTGCACTCTCAACATCCACTGATCTTTCAAATGCATAGGATTTCAGGAGCCACTTAAAACCATAGCTCTCAATCATGGAATGAATTTTAGAAAGGAAAAAAAAAAAAA
>PVJA010052643.1:0-12313 GCA_004027025.1 Myocastor coypus
TGGTTTTTGGCCCAGTCTCTTATTTTCAAGTACTATTCTTGAGAGAATGACAGTAACTGAGTTTACACCAGGAGCAGTACATATCAAAAAGACAAGAGTGACATGTATTCCAAACATAATTTTAACGTTACATTGTGCTATAATCAATATGCTGAACCTTTTGAAGGTTCTTGAGACCAATATCTGATTCATCCTGTGTCCATATTCTTTTTATATCATTTGTATTGACTCCTTTCTCATTGATTCCTGTTAATCTCACATTGTTCATTTTTGCATCATCTTGCAGATGTTGAATTATTTTTTCCAGCATTCTGGTTGTTTTTATAAGATCCTTTCTTACTCTTTCACTGGCTGCAACTGTGTCTTCAAGATCTGAGACCCTATCTTCACTTTCGTTCATACAGCTCTGCCCACTTGTGATTGAGATTTTATTTTCCTGTATATCTCTTTGAAACTGTTTCATGCGATTTATGTCTTTCCTATATTGCTCCGGCAGGGACTCCATCATTTTTCTATTCTCTAATTTTCATCGATGTCTTCTTTAGTAGTACTGACGTCTCTCATTATAGTTATCCTTTCTCTCTCTAATTCAGAGATTATTTCTGTTCTGTTCTCTTCTCTACGTTTCTGTAGTTGTTCTCCTACTTGGGATGCTATTGATTGATTTACTTTTTTAATTTTTATTTATTTATTTACTTACTTATTTTTGGGATGCTATTGATTTAGACATGTCTTTGTTAACTTTAGGTATTATTTCTGCTCTGATGTCCTCTATACGTTTCTCCAGCCATTTTTTAACTTCATGTATTTCTTTTTTCACTTGAGATGTTATCTCTGATCTCAGTTGCTCTGTAAGTTTGTGCACTTGTCTTTCTGCCTCAGATGCTACCAATTCAGAGGTTTCATCTGCATGATTCCTATTTTCTTCCATGGTAGTGTCTCCTGTATTTGATTTGGGTGGGCTTGGGCCCTGAGATTGCATCCTACTCCTTGTTGTTATCATTTTGTGTGGAAGCGATCTCTGCACTTTGGTGACGTTATCTTGTTAGTGTCTATGGGCGTTTGGTCTGGAACCCCCAAGTTGGTTCCCCTACAGAAGTTCCCGGCTTTGTTTCAGAGCTTGGGCTGCTGGCTGCTGTGAAGCCCCGTGGGTGTGGTCTGTAGGTATAGGTGGAGCTCTGGAATTGAGTCCTGGTAGGCTTGTGGACCAGATGGGTTGCCAGACGAGATGTATGATGGGTTTGGTAGTGGAGCTTGGGCTGAAGGGGTTCAAAAAAACAAAAAAAACAAAAAAAGGGAAAGGGGAAGGTGGGCCAAGTGTCCCTGACCCAGCCAGGACAAGAAGTGAGGCATTGGACCGCAAAAGAGGGGCAGAGGGGCTGAAGGACCTTACCCGGTGGGCACGCGGGCCTGGCGGGCTCCGGATCAGGACAAGAAGTCTAACATTTTATATGTTAACAGGGCACAAGTACTTGTAGTTAACAAATCCAGAACCATGTGCAAAATTGCTTTTTTTCAATTGAATAGTGTAATCCATAAGCAACATCAAACCCTGGTGCATAACATTTAAGACCTGGGCCACATGTTGAGCTAGGGCTTCACCGTGGATTGCCAAGTTTATGGTCCTTGCCCTTGGTCAGATACTATTTCTAGTGCCATCCCATACATAGCAGTCAGTATTGTTGGTTAGACACAATTCCTAGTGTCAGCCATTGCATTGCCAGGTCAAAGCACCTGTTAAGTCATTTTCTGGCAAGAAGAGGGGCTTGTATTTTGAACCATGATATTTTGCATGTTTAGCTTTTTGGCTGCACCCTCATGTGTCTTGCCATAGCTCAGTACCTGTAGTAAAGGCAGCCCAACTATCTGTGCACACTTGTAGGGAGCCTTCTTCATGCATCACAGGCAGTCACACTGTCTGCAGCTCTATCCATTGGCTTCACTTGCTCGTTCTGGTTTCAAGCCAGAGTATTTCTATAACTTTTTTTTTTTATGTATTTAGTACAGGGTCTGCACTATGTAGGTCAGACTCTTAATGATTCTCCTGTTTTCAGCCTCCCAAGCACTGGGATTATAGGTGCCACCAGGCCCAGTATCAATTGCCATCTCATCATGCATTGGGGGGTGATGGCACACTGGGTATTGAATCCTGGCTGCTGCGCTCTGCCTAAGCAGGCACTTCAGTCTGCTAAGCTATCTGGCTGACCTTCAAACCAGAGTACTTCTATACTGAGCTGGAAAATGACTGCTGTCCATTATAAAGTTGGGTCATGGCTAGATCTATAAGTATATCTGGTGTCAGCTGGAGGTCCCTATGTCACTTTATTTTATTTTATTTTAAAAATCTTTTACTTATTTACTTGGTATAGGGTCTTGCTACATAGCTCAGTAATCATCCTCCTATCTCAGCCTCCCCAGCACTAGGATTACAGGCATGTGCCATTATACCCGGTTTTGGGGTGGTAGGGTACACGCAGGGTTCTGGTACTGGGATGCCACCATGGCATGTGTCTTAGTTACTTTTTGCTCGTTGCTGGGACAAATACCCGACACTCAAAATGAAGAAAGGAAAGGTTTATTTAGCTCACAGTTCATAGAGGCTTCAGTCCATATTCGGCTGGCCCAAAGCTGAGTGGAGCAGGGCGGAAAGCATCCAGTTCATGGTGGCAGAACAGCAGCAAAATGGTGGCAGAGGCAGCCAATCAATCAGGGTAGCAGAGCAGCAGCAACAGCTCGAGTCTGTCTCTCTGCCTCCTTATATTACATCCAGGCTGTCTGCCTTAGCTTCCGCCTTAGGCTACACCCATAATCCCAGGGATCAGGGATCAAGTCTCAAACTCTAGAAGTCCCCGCCCAATGACTACATGAGGCTTTGGGGGGACAACTAGACTTAAAGCATAACAGCATGTGATACTGGGGATTGAATTCAAGTCCTTTCACTTGCCATGCAGACACTTAGATCGCTGAGCTATTTCCCCAGGCCCCCTCTTTTCTTTCTGCATAGGGACTAAGGATCAAGTCCTGTAGTGTGTTTTCCTGGACATGCCTTAAAAACTGTTCTTTTTGCCTGCCAGTGGGCTAGCAGAGAAAGAGGCCGCTATTGGAGGTATGTCCCTGCAATATGTGAGAGTGGGAGCCTGTGCCTTGCAATTCTTGATGGGCTGTCCACATCCATACCCAGCCCTGTGTCCTGTGATTCCTCACCGGCGTGTAGTACTGCTATTTCTTAATTTCCTTCTGCAGCTGTGGCCAAAACCTAACAGGGCACTTCCATTTCCTTGTTTTTGCCATAGGCCTCAGCCAAATTGTTGTCATCCATGTTGATGGGTAGGATAAATAGCAAGGTAAGATCAGTGACTCTTTTTTTTTGTCTTTTTGAGACAGGGTCTTGCCATGCAGCTCAGGCTGGCCTTGAGCTCACTTTTGTAGCCCAGGCTGGTCTTGAACTCGCACCAATCCTCCTGCCTCAGCCTCCCAAGTGCTGGGATTACAGGCATACACCACCACGCCCGGCTAGATCAGTGACTCTTAAGGGCTTACACCTGTGCAGTGGTCCTTTTTGAGTCCTAAAAAACAGCTTCTGCTATGTCAGCAAGTAGTTTTTACTGTATCTAGCCCTATTTGTGCCCCATATGCTTATCTGGTGTAAGGGGTGCAGCAGGGTAGCTAGGTGCCGTACATCCATCCGCAACCTAACAAGCCCACATATGCCTGTAATTTGCCTATTGTTGTGGGTCTGATCTTACCTGACCAGACATCCAAGAATTTGACAATACAAGCTGCTTTCCTGGATGTTGTCTTTGCCTGTGGCCCTGCTACCATGTTAGCAAAACTTCCTCTGGATTGTAACACAATGGCTTTTAAATCAGCAAGATAATCAGAGATTAATATAATATCATCAATACAAAATAGTGACACTGTGGCTTGGTCCAGCTGGCCAGGTTCTGAGCCACCAGGCCATGACACAAAGGTGAGCTATGCAAATAGTTTTGTGGCAACATCTAAAAGGTCCATTGCCTGCCCTCCCAGGTGAAGGCAAATTGGTCCTGACCATTGGTATCAGAGTAAGACTTCACTGTCATTCTCCGTGACCTCTCTGGCTTCTGCGCAGGTTCTGAAGGGTTGTGTGCAAGAAGTATCACTGCTACTTTTTTAAATTTCAAGACAGTCTATCTCATTTCTTCATGGCCTCCAGGTAGTCAGTACTATTTTATGCACATGACTCACATGGCTTTGGGAGTCAGCTGTGTGTGGTGTGGTTGGCCTCTGACTATTGATATAGCCACATGAATTTGACACCAAAATTCTTCATGTAGTGTCCAGCCAAGCATCAGTCAATTTATCCGCCCCCAGTGTACATTTAGCAATTGGGGAAAAAACATACAGATATGAGGGCAAGCGCATGATAACTAGTACATCTGGGCCTTCTGGACTGTAGTATAGCGACTTCCATGCCCTTCTATATGTGCAGTAAGTCCTGTAAAATGGTTTGGGTTGCTGTACATTAGTGTTGACTTGGGTCTGATATCCACCAGCACTAGTACATGCTGCACATCTTTTGGGGACTAGTAAATAGTGTTCCTTATGTGGCCTCTGGTCTCCTAGGATCCATATGACTCAGGTACCTTGGTCTGCCTCCTAATCAGTTAAAGGAGGTTAGTGTCACTTCTTCCTGCTTCACCAGGACTGTTTTGGTCATTCAGCCCTGGCCCATTGACCAGTATTGCTGTTCAGGGTGTAGCTGCTTCCGCAGAGTTGACAACACATCCAGAGGCTGCCAAGCTAACTTATCTGTGGCTAGGCTGGCAGTCAGCAGGTCCATCCAGACCTGGAGCCCACAGACTTTCAGGAGCCCCACAGCTTGCCCTTGCAGAGACAGCCCTGTTTGCCTAGCCCCCTCCTCCCTTTTTCTCCTTTGTCAGTACAGTTTTTAAAGATCTTGCCTTACCCTGTTGTTTCACTTCCATGTTTCCCAGCCTGGCCAATGCATCCACGGCTTCATGGACCAGGTGATCTGTAAGGGAGGCTGAAAGAGCTGCCACTGACCTAAACATGTCAGATGGCCCGTTCTCCAGGATTATGTCCTTCATGTGTGCTGTCAGCATTTCCTCATCTGGGTTATTATACTGTAGTGCAAACATATTCATGCCGCATGCCCACTTCACATAGCATAGTTACCAAGTCTAGATAGTGACTTGCTTCAGCAGGTCACCTGGATTCTCCAAAACTGGGTGAGCAACTGCCACCAGCCAGTTAACAGCCTGATTATCTGCTTCTGGGTCTGTCCCCTGCACATCCTGTAGAACCTGTCTCATAGGGGTACTGGCTGTGGTGGCTATTTGGGATGACTTGTGTGGGTTTAACTGTGTGTTATCAGCCCCATCATTGCACAGCAGTAGCATCTATGGAAGCACTGTTTTACCCACCTTCTGTTTTAATTGTTTTGCCAGTTTCTGCAGCTCCATATTTGTGTCAGTTGTGCACATGGTGTGCTGGGTAGAGGGAGATGGATCTGTTAGTCTTCCTCCCTGGGTTAGGGCTTCTTCCATCTCCACTTTTTGCAAGAGTGGAGATAGTGAGACTCTGCTGGCCTCTCATGAAAAGCCAGATTTTCTTTTGCTTTCTTTTTTTTTTTAATGGCTGGCTCAGCCTGTCCTGGGCATGGGGCCGGGGGTCGAACTTCAGTCCCTACAGTTGTCTAAGCTGTCCTAAGTAGGTGCTTTAGCCCTCTGAACCATCTCTCCGGCCCAGAAAACCAGATTTTCTCCGAAGGTTTTTTTTTTCCCTCAGACATGAAGACTTAGACTTCTTTAGACTTCTGGACACATTTCTCAAAGAGGCAGTGTTTGTCATGCCTCACATGATCTCCACAGCAGCCAGCCATTGCTTAATGCCCTCCTTTATCTGCTGCAGCTGGTCTACTTGCCAGATGAGGGCACCCACCTCTTGATTTACTCAGCAGAAGAGAGTGAACACCCAAACCACCCGCCCCACTATTCCACTGTGAGGGAGAAGAATTTTTCTGTTTGCTTCCAAGACTTGCAAAAGATTGCTGGGCCCCAAACAGATTGTTTCCCACTCTTTAGAATCTTCCAGGTTGTGGCATGGCTGGGATTGCTTATCAGTCATTCCCCAGAGTTCTCCCTTGCCTTCTAGTGCTATTTCCACAGCCTCCATGGAACCACTCACCTTGATGTCCTGCTGACTATGCCAGTTGTGGGCCTGTTCAGGGGACTAAAGGGAGATTTTTCTCAAGTGAGGCCCCAAGGTTAAAGAACACATGTACAAGACATCAGCAACCACAGCAGGTAGCATAGAGCAGAGCAGAGCATGAGAGTGTGAGCCAACTGCATATTTAGTATATAATTCTTACACAGGTTGTTGTCTCATGTTTACATTCTTAGATAGTGTATTAATCAGCATGTGTGTGTTTTCATGTGCTAAGTCATGGTTACATAACTGTGTCCCACTGTGCACCTGCATTAGACAAGTGGGGTCATGTCCTCAGGTGTTTCAGTGCCCCTGAGCTTTGAAGCAGTTTGAGTGTTTTCCCACAGTAGGCCAAACTGGCCTTGAACTCACACTGATCCTCTTGCTTCAGCCTCCTAAGTGCTGGGTTTATAGGCGTGAGCCATCATGCTTGGCTAGTTACATACTAATTTAATACTAAGTTGTTAATTTGTGTGCTTTGTATTCTTAGTTAGAATAACTAAGATGATTTGGTTAGAGTTTCAGCTAGTGTGTATCAGACTGTTCAGATCAAATGCAGAGTTGTGTGGGTCCTGCATTACTTGGCAGCACTAGGTACAGTATATTTTGTAAGTAAGGTTTGCCATGGATAGCCTAATGCCAGATAAGTTAGAGGAATAATCATGTACAGGACTGTTTAACAGTTTTGTATTTTGAGAGACTGAAATACAATCAGGACAGTAAACATTTATATTCAAGCTTGGATACAAATTTTACACTGTTTGGATGCTGGTTATATTGCAGTCTGATTATATTGTGATGTAATCATGACTGAGATACAGTAGTTTCAGTAATTTAAAGTGTTGCCCCCCCAATTTAAAATTACTTACAAAACTGGGCTGGGCAGATAGCTCAGCAGATCAAAGCGCCTGTTTAGGCAGGCTCAGTGCCTGGGGTGCACTGAGACAGTGATTGAGACTGGGCATGGTGGGACATGCCTGTAATCCCAGCGCTTGAGAGGCTGAAAACAGGAGAATCGCTATGAATCTGATCTATGTAGTGAGACCCTATAGATCCTGTACTAAATACATTAAAAAAAATTCCTCATGAAACATTTACTAGTATGTGGTATGAAATGAAAAGGTTATGAAAACCTGTTTGGTCACTTATCTGCTTCTGTACTCTTATTCCTCTGGTCTTCCCTGGTAAAGATGAATGTGATGCTAAATTCAGTGTCTTATACCAGAGTAAAGATAGTGAACCAGGTGTGGTGCATACCTGTAATCCCAGCACTTGGGGAGACTGAAGAGGAGGACTGCTATGAGTTTGAGGCCAGACTGCACTACATAGAAAGTCCTTGTCTTAAAAAAAAAGAAAAGACAGCCATTGCAGTACATTGAGCCCCGTAGAGGCAGCGCTGGGGCAAGTGAGAGTTGGACGGGCACTGGGCAATTCTGTACCTTGCTGAGGAAAACAAACATGAGCAGAAGAGATCCTAAGAAGCTGAGAAGCGAGATGTCATCACATGCATCCTTTGTGCAAACTTACTGAGCAGAGCACAAGAAGAAGCACTCAAATACTTCCATTACCTTCTCAGAGTTTTCTAAAAAGTGCTCAGAGAGGTGGAAAACCATGTCTGCTAGGAAAAAGGAAAATTTGAAGACCTGGCAAAGTGGACAAGGCTTGTTATGAAAGAGAAATGAAAACTTATATTCCTCCTAAAGGAGAAACAAAAAAGTTCTAGGATCCCAATGTACCCATGAGGTCTCCTTTGGCTTTCTTGTTTCTAAGTATTGCCCAAAGATCAAAGGAGAACATTTTGGTCTCTCCACTGGTGATGTTGCAAAGAAAGTTGGAGAAATGTGGAATAGTGCTGCAGCAGATGACAAGCAGCCATATGAGAAGGCTGCTAAGCTGAAGAAAAAGTATGAAAAGGACATTGCTGCCTGTTGGGCTAAAGGAAAACCTGATGCAGCAAAAGAGCAAGTCTTCAAGGCTGAAAAAGCAAGAAAAAGGAGGAGGAAGATGAAGAAGAGGTTGATAATAAGTTGGTTCTAGCACAGTTGATTTTTCTTGTCTATGAAGCATTTAACCCCCCTGTACACAACTGCTTTTGAAGAAAAAAATTGAAATGTAAAAAAAACCGCATTTTTAAAAAATAATAAAACACTGTTTATTTTTATTTATTTATTTATTTATTTATTTTTGTGGAACCGGGGATTGAACTCAGGCCCTTGCACTTGCCAGGCAAGCACTTATTCTACTGAGCTATCTCCCTAGCCCCAAAGAAAGCATTTTGATTTTAGGGTCACTTTAAGCCGGGCATGGTGGCGCACGCCTGTAATCCCAGCACTCGGGAGGCTGAGGCAGGAGGATCGGTGCGAGTTCGAGACCAGCCTGGGCTACAAAAGTGAGCTCAAGGCCAGCCTGAACTGCATAGTGAGACCCTGTCTCAAAAAGACCAAATAAATAAATAAATAAATAAATAAAAAAAAATGAGATTTAAGCCGGGCGTGGTGGCGCACGCCTGTAATCCCAGCACTTGGGAGGCTGAGGCAGGAGGGTCAGTGTGAGTTCGAGACCAGCCTGAACTGCATAGTGAGACCCTGTCTCAAAAATACAAAAAAAGAAAAAAAGGAGATTTATAAACAAATGGGACAACTTGGCTCTGACTGAAATATTTGTGATCTTCAGTTACTTTATTTGTAAAATAACGAGACAATTTCTTATGAGGGCTTTTTTTTTGTGATGGGGTCTTACTATGCAGTTCAGACTGGCCTAGAACTCACAGCAGCTCTTCTGCTTCTACCTGAAGGATTCAGGGATTACAGGTGTGTGTACCACAGCTGGTTACTTTGTGAGCATTAGTTTGTATGATGTTGGTGGTGAAGAGTCTTGCTGTTCTCAGGTACCCAATTAATGAAGTTGCTTTTACACCATACCTTGTAATAGTGCTAGTGAACCTGTAGCACATGTGCCACAACCAGCAGTTATCATTGAAAGCTACAAAAAGTTTGCCATTGCTTCATTGAGTTTTAGCAGCTTTCAAAGGCAGTGTCAGATTGAGATTTTCCTAAAATGTATGATCCCAAGTTCAAGTGTCACCTGGCATTTCAGTGACTTGAAGACCATATTTCAAACAAAACAAAACAAAACAAAACAAAACAGAAAGAAGTGGGGATGTAGCTCAGTATAGAGGCCTTGTATTCAATCTCTAGTACTATGCATTAACCAATGAACCCACCCATCCAGTTTTCTGTAAAAGCCTGCTGTATAGCCCAAGTGTTTTTGCTCAGTGATTCAGTAGTGTTTTGAGTGTGGCCAGATAACATCAACTTGCCGTTGTGCTGAATCTTTCCGTGTACTTGATATTAGTTAATGTCCATAAAAAGTATTGGTGGTGGTAGTTTTATTGTTTCTCAAGTGAGAAACTTGAGATACAAAATTACAATTTTGCCTAATACAAAGGAGTCATGAAGAGCTAAAATTACATTCAGCTTCTATTTTTTTTTTTAATGTATTTGGTACACAGTTTGGATTTGTAGTGATCCTCCTGTTGTCAGCCTCCCCTGCTTTGGGATTACAGGTATGCGCTACCACAGTCGGACTTGGTGGCTGGCTCAGTGTGCCCGGGGACTGGGCCAGCATGGCATGTGGTACTGGTGATTGAACCCTGGTCCCTGTGCTTGCGAGTGCTTGCGAGTGCTTAGTTTGCTGAGCTATCTCGCTAGCTCTTCAGTTTCTAATTCTTAGTAGTTTAGTATATGCAGTTGTATTTCAAGATGTGTTCTAAAAAGTGAAATTACCGTCTAGAAGTTGATTGAGCCTTCACAAACAAAAGTTTTTTTTTTTTTTGTACTGGGACTCTTAACTCAGGCCCTTGTACTTGCCAGGCAGGTACCATGCTACTGAGCTATATCCCTGGCCCATAACATATGAAATACTTTGAAAACTTATCAAGTTTTAAAAATTAACTTTGTGGTGGTAAAATAGTTTACCTTTTTTTTTTTTGTCTTTTTGAGACAGGGTCTCACTATGCAGTTCAGGCTGGCCTTGTTCACTTTTGTAGCCTAGGCTAGTCTTGACCTCACACCAATCCTCCTGCCTCAGCCTCCCAAGTGCTGGGATTACAGGTGTAGCCACCACGCCCGGCTCAAAATAGTTTTCTTTTAAAATAATTGTTTAGGCTGGGTTTGGTGGCACACACTTGCTATCCCAGCACTGTGATACTGAGACAGGATTGCTGTGAGTTTGAGACCAGTTTGGGCTACAAAATGAGTTCAGTAGTAGCCTGAACTGCTGTGCTTAAAAAATTTGCAGTACTGAGGATTGGATTGAATCCAGGGCCCTATACATTCTAGGCAGGTACTCTGCCCCTGAGCTTTGTCCTAAAGTGCTATTTAAATCTTTTTTTGTTTGAGCCTGGGAGACAGAGTCCATAGTATGTAGTCTACTCTGGCCTTTTCTTACATAGCGTAGGCTGGCCTCAAACTTGCAGTGATTCTCCTGCCTCACCCTCCCAATTACCATGATTATGCATGGGCCACCACATCCAGCAAGAGTTGTTTTTTAAAGTAAATTTTAAATTAGTTGTGAATTTTTTTTAAGCTGTCGAGTAACATACACTACGTATAGAAAAGTACCAGTGCTAAGTGAGTTTTAATTCTGTAGATGGTGTTCCTTCTACTTGGAATCCTTCATGCTGTTAATTTATTCATTACTTTTTGGAGTGTTTTTGTGCTTGGCCTGGGTTAGGTATTGTTCTAGGTGCAAGAGATACCAGGATAAATGAAGCAAGTGAAGCTTATGTTGGTCTTAGTGCTATAGTTTTCCAGATGTGGTTGAAAGAGACATTTAAGGGTGAAAACGTTTTTAAAAATTAAATTTGATAGCTCAGTGGACTAAAGCACCTACTTAGGCAGAGCACAGAAGCCAGGGTTCTGTCACGCATGCTGTTGGGCCCCACCCCCAGAGCAGGCTGAGATGGTAGTTGAGATTGGGCGAGGTGGTATGCCTGTAATCCCAGTGCTTGGGAGGCTGAAAATGCTGAAAACAGGAGGATCACTGTGAGTCCGATCTGTGTAGTGAGACCTTATAGACACTGCCCTAAATACACTGAAAAAAGGATTAAATTTATTGGTACATTTTAGTTGTATATAATGGTCACATTCATCGTAGTGAATTGTACCTGTAGATAATTCATCTCAATTCTTTTTTCTTCATCCCCCGCAATTAGGGATTGAACTCAGGCTTGTGTGATTGCCAGGCAAGTGCTTATGCTACAGAGCTATTGCCCCAGCCCCACCCCTTCTGTTTAGTCCTTCCTTATTTACAAAAGCTTTGTTTCCATTTTTTTCTTACTTCTTTTTCCTTTTCTTCCTTTTGTTCCTTCCTCTTGAGAGTGCAAATTTTATAACAGGGTCAGGAAGTACAGTGTTGTTTCTCAAGGCTATATGTCTCGATTTCAACATAGCAGTTATTGAGAATGCAAACTGTATTTTCTTAGTCCTACATGAGAGAGATTTCCAAAAATGACAGACATCAACACTCTTGCTAATATGGAAAGCAGTTATTTTTCATGAACATTTAAAAGTGTAGTGGCTTCCTATGTGTTACATAAAATGTTATTGTAATTAAATATTTTTAAATTTATTAGCTTAAATTTCTAATATCAGTACATCTAAATTACATAAGCAAAAAATCTGGGGAGTCTTCAGTATTTTTAAAAACGTTAAGAGGCCGGGTGTGGTGGCTCATGCCTGTAATCCCAGCACTCGGGAGGCTGAGGCAGGAGGATCGATGCGAGTTCGAGACCAGCCTGGGCTACAAAAGTGAGCTCAAGGCCAGCCTCAACTGCATAGCGAGACCCTGTTTCAAAAAGACAAAAAAAAAAAAAAAACGTTAACAGGGGCCTGGAGGGATGGCTCAGTGGTCTAAAGCGCCTGCTTGGGAAAGCTTGGACAGCTTCAGCGACCTCGGTTCGATCCCCAGCACCACATGCTGTGCCAGCCCTGCCCTCGCGGTGGGCTCTGAGTCGGCCATTAAAAATGAGTGAATAAATAAATAAAGGTTCTGAAACAAGAAAAAAAAAAAAAAAAAAAAAAAAAAAAAAAAAAAAAAAAAA
>PVJA010052644.1:0-12299 GCA_004027025.1 Myocastor coypus
TTTTTTTTTTTTTTTGTCTTTTTGAGACAGGGTCTCATTATGCACTTCAGACTGGCCTTGAGCTCACTTTTGTAGCCCAGGCTAGTCTCGAACTCACACTGATCCTCCTGCCTCAGCCTCCCAAGTGCTGGGATTACAGGCGTGAACCACCACGTCCGGCTTATTTATGATTTTTTTTGTAGTTTCTTTTGTCAATAATTTCTAATTTTATTTTACTGTGATCAGATAGAATACATAATTTCAGTTGTTTTACATTTACTTAAGTGTATCCTGTGTGCTACCATATGGTCTATTTTGGAGAATGTTCCATGTGCAGCCGAAAACATTGAGTATTCTGTTGTTGCTGGATGGAACACTATAAAAGTCTACAATTCCATTTCTTCACAAGTTTGGTTTAGTTCTGTTATTTAATTTCTGATTTTTTGTTTGGTTGATTTATTTCTTTGTGACAGTGGCATATTAAAATCCTCTATTACTATTGTATTATTGCCCATTTGATTTTTCGTATCTGTTAAAATTTTTCTCAGGTAGGAGGGTGCTCCTATATTGGGTGTGTGTGTATATATATATACGTATATATATATATATATATATACGTATATATATATATACACACACACATATATATATTTAATATAAATTTATATATTTATATATAAATTATGTATATATTTACATATATTTATTGTATATTTATATTTATTTATTTATCATCATTATATCTTCCTCTTGCAGTTTGCCCTTAGCAAGTAGGTAATCACCTTACTTATCTCTTTTGATGGTTTTGGGGTTTTGGTTTTAATTTAATTTTGTGAGCAAACAGAGTAGCTACTGATTTTTTCTAATTTCCTGTGGATGGAGGATTATTTTGACATTTGACATTTACTCTGAATTTTCTTTTGAGTTAAATGTATTTCTTGTATGCAGCATATTATTGGATTTAAAAATAATAATAATTATTATAGCTGGCTCAGCCTGCCCTGGGGGTGGGGCTGGCACATCATATGGTGCCAGGGATTGAACCGCAGTCGCTGTGGTTGCCTAAGCTTGTCACTGATATGTATTGACTTATCTTTGACCTGTTATTTTCTATTACAGGTTCTATACTTTTTCCCTCCTTGAAATTGCTTGCTCTCTTTGATGATTCCTTTCTGTCCTTTAAGCTGTGATCATTTCTGTCTCTTTCTAGAATGTCTGTTAGTACTCTGCAGAGTTGGTTTGGTGCTCATGAATTTCCACAGTTATACTTTGTCATGGAGGGCTCTTGGTTTTCTACTGAATTTGATGCATAGTTTTGCAGGATACATCAATTGAACTGGAATTTATTTTCTTTCAGGACCTAAAATACTGCATTCCATGCTCTGCTTGATTTGATGGCTTGTGTGAAGAAATCTGCCATGATTCTGATGAGCTTTTCAACGTAGGTGATCTGTTTCTTCTCTCTAGCAACCTTTGATAATCTATTCTTTGGCTGAATTTCTGAGATCTTGATTATTGTATGTCTAGGTGTAGATTATAGCTGTATGGAGTTTTAAGTGTCTTACTAATCTGTATTCCAGGTTCTTTTTTCATGTTTGGAAAATTTTCTACTAGTACTTTTTTTTTTTTTTTTTTTTTTTTTTTTTTTTTTTTTTTTTTTTTAATGGCCTGCGCAAGCTGCTCTCGGAGTGGGGCTGGCACAACATGTGGTGCTAGGGATCAAACCACAGTCCCTGTGGTTGCCTAAACTTTCCTGAGCAGCTGCTTTTAGACTGTTGAGTCATCTCACCAGCCCCTACTAGTATTTCTGCAGTCTTTTTATGTAATTTGTGTTGCCTTTCACTGCTTCACTGACACCAATTATTCTTATTTTATTTTTCTTTGTATTATCTTGTAACTGCTGAATTATTATTCCCTGGTTCATTGTTAGGTACAAGAGATTTTTTAATTTCACATTCACTCCTGCAACACCGTGTTTGAGGTCTGATAGTTTATCTTCTACAGGGTGTTCAGGGTCTCACTTCATAGAACTTGTAGTGATTCTTCTATGTACAGCTTCCCAAGGGCTGGGATTACTGGCATGCCCCACCATGCCCAGTTTCAATCCATCTCAGTGCATCCCACAGCCAAAGCTGGCATGCACGCCAAAGATTAAACACCAGCTGCTGCGCTCTGCCTAAGCAGGTGCTTTATTCCACTGAGCTATCAAGCCAGCCTTGATAGCTCTCTTCAGTTTCACTCAAGCGGTTTTACCAGCTTTCTGTGGAATTCTTAGTAACCTGGATATCTGTTTGAATCTGTTTAATGTGTTCTAATTGTTTCCTGTGTTTCTCATTCAGTGTTTCCATCATTTTTTCTTTTCTTTCTTTTTTAAAATGCCTTTAGTACAGGATCTATAGGGTCTCACTGCACAGATCAGACTTGTAGTGATCTTCCCTGTCTTTTTTATGACTCTCAAATGCTGGGATTACAGGCACAGGCCACAATGCCAAGTCTGAATCACTGTCTTATCACACCCCAAGGATAGGGCCAGCATAGTAGGCCTACAGGAGATCAAACACCATCATTTTTCTATTCTCCACTATTGTTCTATGTATGTCTTCTCTAGTTGTGCTGAGCAATTCTTTCATGATTGTTGTCCTTTCTTTTTGGACCTGAGATGTTATTTCTGCTCTTATTTATTCTACAACTTCATGGACTAGTTTCTTTACTTCAGTTGCTATCACTTCAGAAATTTCAGGTACATGTTTTCCAAGTTCTTGTATATCCTTATCTCCTGGATTTGTTCTGGGTGGGCTAGAGGACTGAGATTGCCTTTTGCTCCCATGTGTTGGCATTTTTGAAGATCTCAGTGATCACTCAGTTAGAGTCCCACGGACTGTCCAGAGTCGGCCAAAGTTCTTAAATGGTGCCTGGAAAGCTCCATACCTGCTTGAGCTGGGCCCACAGATCACAGCTCTGCTGTATCCCTCAGGACACTCTGAGTTCTAAGTTCTTAAAAATTTGGAGCTGAACCAGCAGAATCTCCCTGCCTGTGTACTTCTGGCAGAGGAAGGTCAGAGCTTACCAGAGTCCCATAGGCTGCCCAGAGTCTGCCAAGGTGCTTAAATAAGTCTGGATTTCTTGTATTAAGTAAAATAATACCTTTCATAATATTCTATAAACCTATGGCTCATTCACTCTTTAAAGTAAGTGCTTATGCTAAGTTTTGAGTAAATGGAAGCTGTCATCACTAATATTAATGTTCCCTACACAATATTTTTTCATAGCCAAAAAAATGTTCACATCTTTCCCTCCTATTCATTTCATTAGTTAACACCCAAAAAGACAGTTAATTCTTCAATGTGCACAGAATATACTTATTTTAAAAGATTTTCAATAATTTACAAAACTTTTAAATATTCTAAAGAATAGATCATTAGATGGAAAACAATTTAAGGCAAGCAGATGCCTGTATTTAATGTAATTACCAAAAACTCATGCTTTAGTTTTTAATAAGGTACAGTGTTATTTAAAATAAATTAAGATTTAAATGTGTCTATGTAATTTCCCTGTGCAGCATTTTCTTAGATTGAACCAATCGGTCTCTTTTGTAAGGAATCTAATGAAAGCCTTAATGGATAACACGTATATTTTAGAAGTTTTGTGCTACTACATGTTAAAAAGTGTTTTTTATTTATCAATTTTCATTTTTCAACCCAATTATCCTATTGTAAAATTATTCCTAGAAAACAATTGAGATTTTTCTTCTTTTTTCTTTCTCTTTTATTAATTTCTTAAGGTTACTTGAGCTCAGTATACGATTCACCTCAGCAGCTTAATAAAAATATTTTAGCATGAATGATATTAATCTCCTATTTATAGAATCTCTTCAAAATAAAAGATTTGGAGAAATCAAGCTATTCCTACAGCTAAAAGCTGAAGCTTTACAGTTCAGATTGAACAGTAATAATTTTCTCTTTATTTACTTGTTTGAGTCTATATGAAAGCAGTGAACCTTGCTGGGAAGAATATCACTACAATTATTGACACCAGTCCTTGCACTACTCAAATGATTAGGTGTAAGGACATATTTCAGTAAGTTTGAGAAAGGATGAACTATACTTAAAACTTGCCACCTGTAGGAACTTCTTCAGATTTTCAAAACAAGAAAAACTAATTAACAATGTCTATTCTATTATCTATTTTTATCGTCAAGCCTATTGTTCAGATGAACAGATACAGTTATGCAAAATTGGGCTAATAATTGAATATTACAACTTGTAGTAAGAAACTTTAATTTTTTTGGTCTTTGCTTTTTTTTACTCTTTAAAACTTTATATTAATGAGAGTATAATAACAATGGCTAAGACATTATATTTGGTACACATTTAGAAGACATTCAAGCATAGTTTTTGTATTAAAAAACCTCAATGTAGTTTGCTTAGATCACAGATATCAGCATACAGTTGGTTAAGGTGAAAATTCTACACATTACTATTTTAAAAAAAAACTGATGGAAATTATTAGTAAAATCATCTCATCCTATCTATCTATCTATCTAACTATCTATCTATCTATCTATCTAGATATTTACATGTTTTCCCCCTCTCTTTCCTCCTGTCTTTTTTTCATTTCATGTTTGCTGTTGAATCCTTAAGTTCATTTTCTTTCCATTTTACTATATCTATTATGTATATTTCTGGTTTTGCTTCTTCTTTCAGGTTTTTACACTAGGGAGACAATGTGATATTTACACATGTGGGTCTGATTTATTTCACTTTTGTGTACAACATCTAGTTGCATCCACTAGCCCTTCGAATTTGTCTTTTTTATAGCTAAGTAATGCTCCATTGTATAAAAATCTCACCTCTTTTTCATCTTTTATCCATTCCTTAGGTGAGGAGTATTTTGATTGTTTCCAAGATTTGACTATGACAAGTTGTGCTGCTATACACATGGGTGCACATATGTAACTATGGTATGATGTTTTCTATTCTTTTGGGAAAATACCCAGAAGGGGAATAGCTGTGTTGAATGGGATTTCCAGCCCTCATTTTTTGGGGCATCTCCACACTGATTTTTCTAGTGGTTGTACCAGTCAACATCACCACCAACAGTGGAGAAGTGTTCCTTTTATCCTGTAGTCTCTCCAGCATTTGTTGTTAGTTGATTTTTTATGATAAACATTCAATATGATATCTCAATATTGTTTTAATTTGTATTCCTCAAATGGTCTATGCTGTAGCACACTTTTTTCATGTATTTATTTGCTATTTGTATTTTCTCAAATGTCCGTTTATGGATTGGGTCTTTAAATTTTGAAGGCCTTATTTTTTAGTTGTTATATATTCTAAATAGAAGACCTTGTGTGAATGATTATTGATTAAGATTTTTTCCCTATTTGTGGGTTATCTTTTTACTCTGTCAATTTCATTTGACATGCAGAAACTTCTTGTTTTGAAAATTTGTAATATATATTTATACATATACATTTATTTATTCATTCATTCATTCATTCATTCATTCATTTATTTTGGCAGGACCGGGATTCAAACTCACGACCTTGCACTTGCCAGGCAGGCACTTGTGCCATGGAGCTATCTCCCCGGCATATATATATATATATATATATATATATATATATATTGCTGTATGTCGCCCTATTCTGTATTTGTTTCTGGTATTTGTTCTTATTCTTCAAAATAAAGTGAAGTACAATTAAACTTCTTCAAATTTAATATTTTTACATTTATTTGCCATGTTTGATATTGAATATAGTTGAGACAACTAGTGTATTAGCTTTACTTAAAATTTTTCAAAATGTATTGAAATGATAGGCATGAGAAGTAAACTATTTTGACTTAAAAGAAACATAATATTTTTAAAATATTTGAAAGTTTAATATATTTTTGTTTTGATCCAAATAAAAACTGAATGAATGGAGTTTAATTTGTTAATCGTTGTGAACTCTGTGCATCTTTACACCGATGCATGCTTTATTTGCAAGTATCTTTTCTCTGCAGATACATGATTTCTCTCCATATAAAATTGATGGTGGCATAAATCTATGTGAAAAGACAGGTTAAATTATTCCTCAGCAAAACGCCCTGGGTATTGTGTGACAGTCCAGCTTGAAAGATACTCTATATTCAACATCTTTACTGCAGTGTAATTAAATCTGCCATATAGTCATATTGACAATAACAAATGATTAATAATTTTGATATTTCTTTCTAAAGATTTAAAGACTCTCTATAAATCTATGAATTCCCTACCATGTTAACATTTATCTTGACATATCAGATATAATGCCATACTTAATCAAATCATCAGCTATGTTCAATCATCTTTCATTCAATAGAATATCAGTGGAATAGAACATAGTGTTCAGCGATGTCAGAAATTTAATAAAATAAAAAATGAAGCAAAAACAGACCCTTAGTATGACTTCCAATCCTAATGAAATGTCTTTTCATGACTTTTTTTATGTGTTTTTTTAATTCTATACACCTAATCTTTTGCCTTTTGCACAATTTTAAAAGCCTTGATTATTAAAAAAGTTGTAGTTACATAATATATTCTTCTTATTATTTATTATTATTATTATTATTATTATTATTATTATTATTTTGGTGGTATCAGGGATCAAACTCAGCACCACGCACTTGGTTGTTTTTTTTTTTTTTTTTTTCTGAATTTTTCCAATGCTTTCACCTAAAAATATACTTTTTCATAAGTAAATATTTTTATAAGGTATTTCAACATAATCACTTAGGTTATATTTTACATGGAGTTGGCATGAAATTAGCTAATTGTACTTGTCAAGTTTTACTCAAAAACAAAATAATAAAACTCAAATAACAGTAAAGATCAAAGTGATGATTCAGATTAAAACATACAGTGATAAGCTAAAATAATGCTAAGCATATTTTGTTAGTAATCATCTTTTGCCTTAACACATAATAGCTGGGCAAAGCATATTAATGATTGAAACGAAACAATATATTTTTTTAACCAAAATAGGGAATATTGCAAAAAGAATGCGTGCATCACTCACAGATAAGGAACGCTCAGCTGTTAACTATCCCTGAACTGAAACAGTCTTTGTTTGAAGTCTCAACTCTATTTCCTGTCTGTCTAGAGCATGTGAGATATCATGTTTATTGATATGACAACAAAATACACATGATAAGGGTGAAAATTTCAATTTCCTAATAATCATACTCTCAGTTCCATTTCAAATACTTTACTTTCACACCGAGAGAGCCTTTTTTATGAAATGTGTTAATACTTTTCATAGTTATTTAAAATACTTACTGAGAATTTAGAATGTCAAAAAGTTCAACACCTAGCCACAGAATGTATACGTAATATAATGTAAAATATGCAAATAAAATTATAATTAAAATACAAATCTTGATTGTTATAAAATATAAAACCATCTAAAATTTTCATCAAAATGATCACTTCAATCCTTGTAAAATTATGACACAGTCTGATTGCTTGTATACAAACTTTTAATAGCTTCATGCTTGATATACAGTCTATAAGTTAAATATACATATTCACATATCTGAAAATATTTTGACATTTTTACACTAACATACACTCTCACTGAAATAGTTCTTCACATATTTTCACTTCTTCTGGGAACCACATGTACATTCTTAACAGCTTCACCACAGAAACTCAGTGTTTGTTCTGTAGTAGGAGATGGTGGCCCTTGTGAAATGATACGAAGTCCAGAAAAGAACTGAACTGAGATGATATATGAGTGATGTGGGCGCTTTCCATATTGATTACAAAAGTGTCTCTGCTTTGCTTTAACTAAATATAACCCATTGCCAATAATTGATGAATTAAAAGTATGAAAGTTTTCATAAAGTATTTTATCTTTTGATGGTTAATATATTGTCTAAATTGATTTACAAACTGGATGAATGACATCAGTGAATCAAAGAACATTAAGTATGGTGTATACTCTAGAATGTTAGGAACAGGGCTTCAAATATATGATGGTTTCTATCATACATAAAATAATTACTATCAAGTCAATATTGATGGTCTTATTGTTGCTGTTTTCCAACTAACTATTTTCACCAGAGAATTCTAGATCAAAAATGGCTGTTACATTAAAAACATCAAGGTAATTATTGTAAGCCATTCCTATTATAATTGAACATATTGGCAGAAAAACTCAAAATCTTATTCTAACTAACTGTGAATGATTATTAACATTTACCTAATCATAAAATGAATCTCCAATCTGTTTGTTTCATTTTGTTTTCCCAAGAAAAAGAGAAGATACAGCCCTACTAGCAACACAGACGGAAACCTGGGCCTGTTCAAAAGCAAAATATATCCAGTGACATCTTCCTAGTGCGACTTGAGCATCCATACTTTGAGTTTTGTATCCTTTCCACATTAATAAGAATTCAGTATTTTTTAATAAAAAGATACTGTACTCACAGGAACTTAAAAGAATGTGTGAGGTTGGAAAACTTAATACAGAAATAATCTAAGAAATATATGTGTGATATTTGCAGTTTTTTTTCTTTTATGTGTGTGTATACACATCCACATTTATGGAAAAGTTCTTCACAACTCACATGAGCTTTAAATAAACTCTGTGCATAGTTGAAAATATCTGCTACAAAAACCTGTTCTTTTCTTTCTTTCTTTCTTTCTTTCTTTCTTTCTTTCTTTCTTTCTTTCTTTCTTGTCTTTTTTGCAATAGAGTCTCATTATGCAGTTCAGGCTGGCCTTGTGCTCACTTTTGTAGCCCAGGCTGGTCTTGAACTTGCACTGATCCTCCTGCCTCAGCCTCCCAAATGCTGGGATTACAGGCATGTAACACCTTGCCCAACTTCAAAAATCTATTCTTGATATCTCTAAAAATATATGTCTTTTAGAAGGTAAAATTATACACTGAAGGATCAGGGGTATAGCTCAGTGTAATAAGTGCTTGCCTGGCAAATATCACACATATATTTCTTAGATTATTTCTATATTAAGTTTTCCAACCTACCACCATTCTCTTAAGTTCCTGTCCTGAGGTCTTGAGTTTGATCCCAGGTATCACAAAAATTTAAAAAAAGGAAATAAAATTAATTATACACTGAATTTTTCAGAGATTTTTTTTAACGGTAGATGTGGTAGTTAATTATTGGTACTAATATATTGTAATCTCTCTAGATTTTCAAGTTACATTGTCTAAAAATATTGTACAAATAAAAATATTTCTGTAATATTAGATTTTTTAGAGATTTATATCATATCAAGTTTGTCATAAAGGATACTGGAGACCAATAGGCTTAAATTTATGTAGTTTGATGATAGTAAACAGTTGTTCTTTCTTTTGGGGCCTGTGAAAAAATGAGATTTTTCATGCACTAACTTAATTTTATTATTCATATTTTGTCATTTTAAAACTAGTAAAGTGGACTGTGATGTTTCAATGTTTTTACTTGATTCACATAAAAATGTAGATTTCCAAATAAATCATAGACTTTTTAAGTGAATTTTTTCTAAGTGAATTTTTATTTCTTAGCAAATGTGATCTTTATGTAGATCTTTGAGTGTTAGTCATTTGGATCCTGATTTAGATTCAGAAAAAGAAGAAGTGTTGATCCCAAAGTAGAAAAAGCTCCTGCCATCAGCATCATCCGCCTCCTGAAGCTGCGAAGCTGCTCAGCCCGGAATCAGCCCCACTTGGTGAGAACAGAAGCTAAGGGGTCCAGATAGGGCCAGGTGGGTGCTGTACTCAGTGATGGATGCACTCTCTCACTCTCAAGATGCTCATGTAAACATAATTTAAAATTGTAAGGCTGTGTGCCAGTCTACATATTTTAATTATGAAATACTACATCTGTCATTACTTAACTTTTTGAGAAGATGAAATCATCTTTCTACAGGAATTCACTTGAATTTGGTAGACCAACAATTTCAAAATAGAATGGTTTCACTCTCTCTTCAGAAATAACTATTTTTATATTGAACCAAGTGACACTGTTTCTTCAACATATATTAGCGACCCTCCTTAGAACAAAGCGACTGAGGAAGAATGAAAAGGAGTAGCACATGATTAATTTTACATGAGTCAAAGTATACCAGGCATTTTAAAGAGAAAGTTCAGGATTTTGAAACATTAATGCTGAAGCTTACCTAAGAGACCAATATACGGTATACAAGAGACAGCGCTGCGGGTAATCTCAATATAAAGTGCAGACAAATCGATCAGGTGTGACAGGGCTCAGGAGGACTCCGAGGCCATGGGACCTCACAGTCGTCCAAATGAATTGTTACATGAATTTATTCCACAGTGGAGTCTGGCACTGGAAGAATTCACAGCCTCAGGAACTACTATTCTTTTATTTGCATCATTATTGAAGTGTTGCTCTCTTTTGTTTTGTGTTTTGTTATTTTGTTTGTCTTTGCCTAGTGCTTTTAGACAATTCCAAATGAACAACAGTCTGCTAAAATATGAACTTAAGTCTGACATTCAGCACTTATTTTATCATACTGCCTTTGAGAACTATTTGTTTGCTTATTCAGGAGGAAGAGCAGCACAGAGCTCGTACATTTTAGTGGACATTTTTAAAATACTTGCCTTGGCTTACACATCAAATTTTTTTTGATAATTTATATGTTTTCAACAGAATCTCTTCCATTAGAACACACATAACTCCCACAAACATATTTTTCCTTTTCTCATGTTTCACTTAACAAAGAAAGCCAGAAATTTGGAATTTGTCTAACCTCAAACTGTGTTTTACTAACTGATCTTGGCAAGCTTAAAACCCTGGAAAGTCACAATTCACCCCACAAGCGGCAATCCTGGACAGCTCAGAGGCAAAGCACAGAACAGGATATCCCGCTATTGAGCCGGCTGCCGGCCCAGGTGTCCACCACAGCTGCACTGGGCGCACAGGAGGGCAGGGAGGCGGAAAACAGGTCCTTCCCTGCTTCCCGGAGGGGGCAGGGTGCACAGCACTGTGCTCTGCAGACACAGCACTTCCAGAGGCCCTGGAAACCGGGCATCCCTGGCGCAGTAAAAGCTACCAGAGGACAAGTCACTATCCAGGCTGAGATTTGCAGTACATTACTATTCGACCTGTAATCCTTCACTTATTGGCTTTGTGACCTTGGACATGCTATCAGGAATCACAAAAACTCAGTTTTATCATAAGGTAGGTATGGTGCACTCTGCGATGGACACAAGTACAAAACAGTATAGCCAGCATTAGAACAGGATACAATCAATGATAGCCATTATTATTTATTTGTCTATGGTATTTTAGACATCAGACACGCTTGAGAAATCAGGTTTATCTAGTCTGGAAGAGTTGATGTGGAAAAATTAGGGGCTGGGGCTGCTTGGCAAGTGCAAGATACTGCGTTCAGCTCCTGATACCGCATGCCTTGCCAGTCCCAAAATCTGGGTGCACACTTGTGATCCTAGCACTGGAGAGGCTGAGACAGGAGGATCAATAGGGGTTTGATCTGCCAAGACCTTGTATCAAATGTTTTTTTTTTTTTTAATTACAAATGTAAATACCATAGTCTTGACAGGCTACAATTTTGTATTTCCTTGAATTTCCAAATATCTGTGTCAAAATTGTGTAACTGCTTATATCACATTGTATGGAAAGTTATTAGAATATCAATGATGGTCAGAAAATATCATTTACAAGCTAAGTCAAAGATATTTGATACTCAGAAAGCCAGTGATGATAAGCACAGTACTTATGTTATAGAGTAATAGTAACGCAAAGCTTTTCTGCTGGAGGGTTAAGAATGTAAGTTAACAGACTAAAAATTGGAGAAAAAGAAGGGCTATAAGGATAGCCAATATTTTGGCCCTAGCCCTTCAAGGTCAATAAGGACCCAGAATATAAGAGAACCTGTGCTGTAATATCCTATAACTCAAAGGTGTCCCAAATTTCCTGATCAAGGAGATTATGGGACCTCAGAGGAAAGGGATGAATGAACTGTAGTGCGTCTAAGGAGAGTCATCCAGAGAAAAACATTCCCTCAGGCTTTCACAGAAAGCAATATGGCCAAGCAATGGCCGTGACTCGTCCCGAAGGCTGACACTAACAACAGTTCTACAAAGTACTGTCTATGGTTCCAAACTTAATCCTGAGGGGATTTGACCCTGGAAGATAAAAAAAAAAAAGAATGTTTAGCTATACAGGTCTTGCTTTGACTTGCCCTTGACCACCCATCAAGAAAAAAAAAAATGCTTAATTACAATGCATGAAATGCAGAGCTAGAATGGTGAGATGAGCTTTAGGAGGCTTAGATTCAATAGCCTCCAACGTCACAAGCTTCACTGG
>PVJA010052645.1:0-12316 GCA_004027025.1 Myocastor coypus
AAAAAAAAAAAAAAAAAAAAAAAAAAAAAAAAAAAAAACTGACACATACAATCTGGCTAAAATTGTCCATTATCACACAGTTCGAGGGCTGATTCACCAAATGTGTACATACTTTCTCTTTACTTACTGCATACATTTAACCACTTTTTTACACATTCTGTATTGTCTGAAATGCAAAGGTTCATGCTCAGATATTGGAAAGCAAATAGAAGATAAACACTGAGCAAAGGAAAAAAAAAACATGTGAATTATAAATGTTATCTCCTTTATATAGTTTTTCACAATATTTCTTGCTATTTTGACAGAATTATGAATCCTTTCACTCTGGTAAAAACAGCACAGTGGCCTTATCCATCTTATAATTCATACCAGTTTTGTATTTTTAAATTTTTTGGGGGGTTAGGTATATCTCCTCAATTGAGCTCTTTTTTTAAGGACTGTATCTTCCTTATCTTCACTGTCTCAGTGCTAGCACAATATCTCTAACAGAAGCAAGTGCTCAATAAATGTCTAGCACTGAACAAGTTAATAAATATTTAAAATCATAACACTTATTGAAATAATATGTCATTAAGTTTATTTTCTTCAAATACATGTATAGTACTCTTTTCACTTGATATATTTAGAATTGACTCTAAAATTTCATAAGAAAATTTAGTTATAAATATTTTGAAGGATATTTCTCATATTTGATGAAGATTCATTGATTCTTATTCAAAGATTTGCCATTAATATTCCAGTATCCCATTTTGTAAGGAAAGTCTTTGTCCTTAATTTATACAAACATGATATAAAAGAAGAAGCATATAGTATTTAATTGAATACTGAAAATAACTTATAACCAAAATTTAAAGGAAAGTGAAAAGAGATGATTTTAGAAATTATTATGATAAAAATTCTAAGATGTTTTCTTTTTTTTCTTGTCTTTTTGAGACAGGGTCTCACTATGCAGTTCAGGCTGGCCTTGAGCTCACTTTTGTAACCCAGGCTGGTCTCGAACTCACACCGATCCTCCTGCCTCAGCCTCCCAAGTGCTGGGATTACAGGCATGCACCACCACGCCCGGCACTCTAAGATGTTTTCTTTAATGTTCCTTTTAGGCTAAATTTTCCTTGCATTGTTTAGTAGAAAACCCACTGACAATGTTTATGCCAGCTACTGTATTTTCACTTAATCATTCATTTTCTCAGACCCAATAGTAGATCTCAGAGCTAGTGCTCTTTATGAAGAGCTTATCACATGTCATACACTGTTAAGTGTGGCTTGATAGAAAAGGAGGAATATCAAGCAAAGTGCTGAAGATAGCATACTTAATCATATATATTCTTCTCTTCTGTATCCCTTGTCTTAGCAACATCAAAAGCAATATAGAAAATATATGATGTGAAATTTTTTCATTAATTTTACATGAACTGAGCAAGCACATTTAGACTCCTTGAATTTTTCCTTTTATGTATGTATAGACAGTAGTAACACTCTGTGATAATTTGCCAAAAAATCTCTGTTGCTCCTCCTCTCTTCTATAGAAATGTCAAAAATTATATACTTAACGCTTCTAATTTACAAACTTGCATCTGTTAAGTTTTACTTATTAATATTTTAGTTCAAATATATGAGCATTTTTTATTTATTACCCATTTTTTCCTATTTCCTTTCTTATTAAAAATCTAATGTTATTTTTCAGATGGAAGTAAAGTGTTTCAAACTTTTCTTTTACTTCATTATGTACATTGGGGATCAAATGCAAGGTTTCATGAATTAGGCGGAAATTTGTCCCAGATTAAAACTGCAGCTCTATCAAACATTTCCATGAATTAACCTCAAGTGATGTTATGTATTTACTTGGAAATCAGTTGGAAATTATTCTTAACCTTCAGTTGAGTAGATGGTACAATATAAGACAGTCCAAATAAAGTACTAAAGTGTGTATAGTCTTATCAATAAAAAGCTAGGAAAAAGGTTTCAGTTATCAAATTTGCAAGGTTTTACTCAAATTGTATCATATAGTCAGAGGTAAACTAGGTAGTATGGAGAAGATATTTATATAATAATGGTGGCCATTTTAAATATCATCTGTTTTGTAGAGCAGAATATATGAAAAACTTCAAGTAAGTCATAAAATGTTTAATTTGTCCCAAAAAGAATGGAAATGATCAGCACAGCTTAAACACAAGAATTACATTTCGATACTTTTTATAACAGTGAAAAACTTGAAAAATTCCATATTGCTAAGAATTAAAATTAATAAATGAGGGCTGGCCAAATAATTCAGCGGATTGAAGACCCTGCAAGCAGGTGCAGGAGCTGATGGTTCTATCCTAGGGACTGTAATGCCAGCCCCACTTGCAGGGCATGCTGACATGGCAGTTGAGACTGGGAGTGGTGGCACAGGCCTATAATCTCAGCTCTTGGGAGGCTGTAAACAGGTGGATCACTGCAAGCCAGATGTAGTAGTAAAACCCTGAACACCCTGTAGACCCTTCGCTAAAATAAAAAAAAAAAAAATATATATATATATATATATATATATTAATAAATAAACCATAGGTTGCACATACAATGAAATAAATTTAAATATAGCAAAGTCTTAACCAACTTAAATGACATATAACTTCCAAGTATATATTTTAAAAATTTCAACTTTAAAATCACACCAACATTATAAGCAGTGCCTTTGGCTTTTCTGATTTTTTATTTGGTATGTACAGTTCATTCTCATTTGTTATGGTAGTTTTGATTAATAAAGTTATAGCAAAAACAAATCATTACGAAATCATTATTTTTCCTAGGGGAAACCTATCAGTTCCTATAAGGCTCTAGTCACAACACTTTTAGCCTGTGATCAACATGTAACTTGGTTGTATGTGTGTTTCTGTTTAAAGACACCTTATTTAATATTTCCTATTAATTCACCAATGTTGAACACAGCCAGCCACTCACACTATGAATCATATTTGAATAAAGCCTATAATGCATGCATATTCTCTCTGTGTCTATGTTCCAGCATTGTAGAGGTTTGGAGCACTAAGTAGCACTTCTACCCTACATTTATATATTATAAATGGCACTCAGATAATCCCATTTAAAATAAATATATAAATGGAATCACAAGATAAGAAGTATATGGTAGTAGATATATCACAGGATGGAATGCTTGCAATTGTAGTATGGAATATGAATCATGAAGACAGAGCTTCTCCTTGACCAACCTTCTCTAGAAATGCAATCCTGGTCAGAATCTAATTTTTCACCACTCTGAGCATGTGTATGCATGTGGATCATCCGGAAATTGCTGTGATTTAGGACAGAGATCATAGATAGATTTTTCAAGTAAGCAGATTTTTCAGATACAAAATCTAACAATGATGAGAATTGACTGTATATTCATATTTAAAAATAATTTAAGGTGTAATTCACTATATAGTCCATTCATTCATTGATCCATTTCATGTATAAGTAATATTGAATATCTGTCTTTTAAGCAATATAATTCTGGACAAGAGGACTATAGTAATGTGAAAAATCTAAGTTCTCATTTTAATAGGATTTTCAGATATTGCTATTGGCATAGACATAATTATACATTCATTTAGCCATAATATTATGAGGAAAAAATAAAGCACCTAAGGAAATTGATAATGATAAAGAGTTATGCCATATATAGTGTTCAAGGGGACACCTTGGAGTTTATTTCATGCTTAGCCATACACATTATAATACTAAAATAACAGTACTGCTCATAGGTCAGTGAAGGACACACCAAACAATTGAAAGGACAATGTGCTAGGCCCTGAATCTTGTATATTGTTGCTGTATCTGAGGAAGGACATGCAAATGATACAACTTGGCCATAGAAAATTGAGATGGGAAGGAGAATAATCATAACGACGGTAGAGGTATAACAAGGCATAGCATCATATATTATTTTTTAGGTCCTAGATTAAACTTTATTTGATTCAGAATTTTATAGGATACTATTGGCAGAATCAGTGTATGGGAGTAAGGTGTGAGTTACGTTTCAAAATACATTCAGGGTGCTCTTTGGATAAATAAATTTTAAGATGGTAAAAGTAGAGATAAACCAAGGGGGTCTTAGTTTCATAAGCAATTTTCTTCATTATTGGGACAAATACTGGCAATCATTTTCCAGCAAGAACTGTTTTGGCTCATACTAAGAATTCTTGGTCTTCTGTGTCCAAGGCAGGATGACCTGGCAGAGTAACATAGTAGCGGGAAGCTCCCCATTTCATGGAAGCCAGGAAGCCGAGAAGGGAAGAACTAGGGAAGCAGAGATTTCCTACCATTTCACACACTTCAGTGACCCCTCTCTTCCATCACACCCCATCTGTTAACAGCATACTCACCAACTAAACTCACTAGTACATGAATCTGCCAGTGACTACAGAACTTCCAAATATCTAACTCCTTCCAAATGTTTTGTTTCTGAATACATGAGGATTTTATGACTCATTCTTGATCTAAATCATAACAGATGTAGAATGAGTAAAAACAGTATTGTCTAGTGTTACAATGCTGGAAGCTATGACAAGTAGGTATGCATATCTATGGATAATGTCAACCATGGTTGCTGATAGTTAATATGTGGATTATGAGAGCATGACAATGACTCCAAGCATTTCAGCTAGATCAGCTGTGGTGGGGATGATAGTGGAAGAACCAGGTGTAAAATTTGAGAAAATCAAGAATTCTGTTTTACAAATACTGCGTTTTACATACCTAATAGATAGCAAAATCGAGGTGTCAATAGGAGTGGGTATGAAAGTGTGGAAATTAAGGGAAACAGTGGTGCTGGGGATGGGCATCTAGGATCATTAGTACTTACATATTATTAAAACCCTGTGAGTGGATGAGAGAGGTGGACTAAAGTATAAGATATTTAAATACTGCACTGAATTCTAGTGTTACAGATGTAAGGTAACCTCCAGCATCCCTACAGAGTAAATTAGGAGAACACTCCTCTGAAGGGGCATGAAAGATCCTGCTTTGCATAGTACCAGTATGTGAACAATTTTAAGTAGGAGATTAGTATTACTTTTAGGTGTGCTTTATTAAAGGCGTAAACCAATCTTATACAAACAGATTATTATTTGCATTATCTGTGAAGGAGCTTTTCTTGTAAAGAAATAATGTTGTGGTACCTATGCATAGTTCCATACACATGAATATGTGTAAATACATACATAATTTGCATATATATTAAATAACTTTGAAAATTAATCCCTCTTTGTTGTCATAATGAATTGTAAGCATGCTTATTTGGATATTGATATCTGAAATATTGTGTTGAGCAGCTTTCTTCTTGCTGAACAAAATACCTAATGCTGAAAACTTAAAGGAGGAAAAGTGTGATTTGGCTTAACATGAAGGGACTTACTAGAGGACTGAGTAGCTGATTTCAAGGTGGAGATAGTATTCAACAGAAGCATTATAGAGCCAAACTGCTCCTTTCATGCTACCTGCAAAGATGAGTCCTCCAGAGGCACAGATCCTGTGAGCCGCCTCTAAGTTGCCCTGCCTCCAGCAGAATCATCAGGTGTAGAGCCACCATGATTCACCTTGCCAAATGTCTCTTAATCCAGTGACACTGATAGCTAAGACTAATGATACCATTTTTATGTGGTCTGGAATTTAGAGGGTTTACACATGTAAAATATATCACTTTGAAACTCTTCTGTTTTCTATTATATTTTTCTGATTTATTTTGTAAATATATGTTTTCTAACCAGAAATCTGGACAGATTGGCATTTTTAGAAAAATACAGTTAGAATATGACACCAGTATTACAGCTTTAGGATTACTAACATGTGGACCACTATATTTTTAGTGTTGTAATTCTTTTTAAACACAAACTTAGAATACTTACTTGTAACCATCAGTCATTTTAAAGAAGCAAGATGAATGTATGTGTCTGAGGTTTGGTTATATTTTTCATCTTTTTTTTAGTATATGCTTGCCATATATAATGAGAATATTCATTATGGGAAATTTGTGCCTGTACGTAGCATATCTTAACTATTTTTCCATTCCCCTCCCCTTCCTTCAAACTTTCTTCCTTTTGCTATGTAGAAAATCTCTTTCCATTTTTTTTTCTTTCAGTCTTGTTATATATTCTGTGCACTGACAGTCAATTATTCTGAAGGGAATTTAAATAGTAAACAATTTCAAGACATGAGCTCAGTCTAAAAATAATACAGATTAAGTGGATAGGAATCAAGTGCTTTGTTGTAATGATTATTGTAGCATCATGTAAGACCTTTTACCATCATAGTGTGCCCATAAGCAAGACATCATGAACACTTTGCAATACTAACAAGGAAGTTAGACAACTCTTCTTTTTGAAGAAAGTAGCTAAAACATCAGCAATGATAATTGTTTTACTTGGAAAATTCTATTTAAAGTAAGCTTAGAAAAGTGAAATTCTAGTTCACCCTTAATGAACTCCACCTGGATCTACATAATGAGAAATACTTGAATTACAATTGGTCTAGAACCATGCCATAATAAAGTCCATGTAACATATGGTTCCCTCCTGGAGGAAAATATACGTAAGTCACTACCAATGTTTTTGGTAGTATAGGGGGCTTATTTAGGGACTTTCCAGAGTGCTGTACCTTGAACCTCTTCTGTCTGTCTGTCTGCCTGCCTGCCTGCCTTCCTTCCTTCCTTCCTTCCTTCCTTCCTTCCTTTCTTCCTTCCTTTCTTCCTTCTTTCCTTCCTTTTCTCCTACTTTTCTTTCTTTTTTTTTTTGAATACAGGATTGTGTACATTACTAAGCTGTCCAGGGTGAGCACAAAATTGTGATTCCCTTGCCGTATCCTTGCATAATGCTTGGTTTAAGGGCCTATATAAGTACACCCAGCTACCACTGATATATTGATCTTTATCTTTTATCTTTGTTTTGTAAAGATAACAATACAGGTTTTAGAACTCTCCATATTGGGAGATCCTGAAAAAACAACCAAAAAAAAAAAAAAAAAAAAAAAAAAAAAAAAAAAAAAAAAAAAAAAAAAAAAAAAAAAAAAAAAAAAAAAAAAAAAAAAAAAACAAGCAAACTGAAAACCAAACAAACTGATGTGGAATTAACTTCCAGAAAGAAACGTTTGTCAAAATAAATAAATAAATAAATAAATAAATAAATAAAGAGCCGGGCGTGGTGGCTCACGCCTGTAATCCCAGCACTCGGGAGGCTGAGGCAGGAGGATCGGTGTGAGTTCGAGACCAGCCTGGGCTACAAAAGCGAGCTCAAGGCCAGCCACAACTGCATAGTGAGACCCTGTCTCAAAAAGACAAAAAAAATAAATAAAATAAAAAAGAAACGTTTGTTTACTTTCAAAAGGCTTTTTAATGCTTTATAGACACAACTGAACTTTTTAATTCTATAGTTAAAACTTTGCATTTTAGAACTTTTTTGTATACTTGATAATCTAGAATCGTCCTTTGTAGTAGCCCAGAAGCTATAGCAGTGATATTAGAAAGAAGCGATTCTAGAACAATGTAGAATTTAATTATGTAATGTGTATGGAGCATACATGAGGAGTAAATGAAGAGCTACTAATAGGAAGAAAAGTTGCAACAGCAAGAGGAATAATGTCTTCATGCAGATACTGAACCTACATAATATATGTCATAATTTGAAATTTTTCATGCCTACTTTTTTGTAAAAATTATTTTCTGCAATGGATTAAATTTCTAATATCAATAGGGTTGTAACTCAAATAGTCACAAATAAAAATAGAAAGCTGTCAGATTAACTGTAATTTGAGTTTTAGTATTATCAATTAAATATGAAAGTATTAACAGAATAGATATTGTTCCTGAGCAAATCTTAAAATATTGTTTATTAGGATCAAATTTTTACCATATATATCATTTTATATTCTTTCTATATTTCACCTAATTTTCCATAAGATTTAATGTCATTTGAAGTAGTTAGTACATAGAAATGTGAGCTTAATCCTACTGTGATGTTAACCACCTGTGATGTTCAAATATTTCCCACAGCAAAATTTAATTTTCTGTGATTACTAATCAAAGTAGAATCACCTCTCCGAACATGATCATGCATGAAATAAAATTACAGTCACATTTAATTACATATGAGAAGAAATGTATATCTATTAGCAGATTTTTGCTTGCTGTGTTCCCAATCATAGTCAGTTATTGCCTTACTCTTTCACAGTTTTAAAATAAGGAAAATGATTGTGACTAATGGAGCTATCAACAAGGAAATATTTAGGACCAGATGATATTAATTTTTTAATGTTATGTTGTTTATATGATAAGTAAATATCCAAGTTAATACCAAAAATAAATTAAAGAGTTTGGTTCCCATAAATGCCAAATTGTGCATAGAAGAGTTAATATAAGTGATATTAATTCTATTTATTCTCCATATTCTTGAATTATTTTTGTACAAACTAGACTCAGAAGGTATAACTGTAGACAAAGGCAGTGACAGTCATTGCTTTGAGTGCTCTGTTCAATAGTGTTTAACAATAGCTACCCAATTGAGCTCTAAATCAGTGTATGAATATGCATGCTTGTTTGTGTATTTATGACGGACTACTGTACCGCATTAACTAAAAAAAAATAATAAATAAAACAGCAGGGAAGGCACCAAGATGGTACACCATTAAGCAGCAGAGAAAGAGCCTTCCAGGCACTGGAATGTAGCAATGTGAGAGAATCAAGGTGGCAGGAAATGGAACCATTATAAGTGATCTGATGTACAAATTGAAGTGCACAGAGAGAATGAAATTGTTTAGTATCACTAGTTATTTGGGAGAGGCAAATTAAAATAATGTTATGAACCTGTCTCACCCTGGAAAAAATGGTAACAATCTATGTTATACACAGCATTCTGGAAATAGAGAACAGATTTGTGGCTCAGGTGGATACAGTGACTAACAGGTGGATACAAAAGCAGACTGTGCATCAAATCTCAGAAAGAGCAGCAGGTGGCCGTGGGTGTTTTACATTGTGACTGCTACATCCTGCTCCGAACAGTGGTTCCTCTGGTGAAGACAGTTAAGGGCTATGTGGTTGATTTAGTGTTATTTCTCATATGTACATGGGAATCTGCAATGATCTTAAAGTAAAAAGTTAAATTTACAAATTAAAAGCATTTGAAAATGTAGAAATCAATGAACAACAAATCTTTCAGTAGGTAGAGAGCAAAAAGGAACACATCTCCAATGTTGGTAAAATGTAGACTGGTGCAATCACTATGGAAATTATTATGGAGATTTCTCAAAAGATAGAGTTGGATATCCCATTTAACCTAGCAAAGTATGTTCTAACATGTTTGTAGGAACTACTTGTAATAGCTAGGTCCTAGAAAAAAACGAAATGCCCAGCAACCAAGGTATGAAAGATATGAAAGATGTGCCTTTGTTTTTGTTTTATACAACGCCATACTACTCAGCCATAAAAAGGATAAAGACTTTAATAGCTAAAATCATGCAACTGGAGAGTGTACCCAAACATGAAATAAATCACACATACATGTGTGAAGTTTGTTTTGTTTTTCTAGAGGGACAACTGAAAGAGTAAAGAAGATCCACAATGTAGCAAAGGTATTGTAAGAAAGTGTTCAAAAGGAAAGAGAAACTGGAGTTGAGGAAAGGAGAAAAGAAAAGGAACGGGAACATATATATAGTTAAGATAATGACCTGCAGCCCTACCAACGCAGCCCAGGCCCTGGAACATGTGATGTTAGACCTTTTGCTCTGCACTCCCAGACTTCCAGACCCAGCCCAGGCCTGGCTTGTGTATGTGGTTCATTCCCTTGGGCTGCAAGAGGAAAAATCTGAGCACAGCAGCCAAAGCCAAGCTAGGCACATCTGGACCAGTTCAAACTTGGCATATCTGGATCTAGTAAGCTGAGACAGTTTGCAAAACAATGAACTAGTAGAATGTCTTGTCTCTTTTTCTCATGATATACAGAGGGGACAATAGGTAATCGGGTGAACCAGTCTGCCTGGCAAACTCCAGGTACATGAAGGAGACATGGCAAAACAGAACTTAGGGGAGCTAAATTATATACAGATTCACAATTTAATATCTGATTAACTACACAGACATAATGTTTGATCTGTGTAAAATACAAACTCATTAGCTACATAAGTTTTCCAAGTGCTAAATATCCATACCAATTATTAGTGTTCATAGCTATAGTTCTGTAAATATAAGACTGTAACTGCCTTAACCAAATAATCTTTCTAGGATAAGAATTTCATTAGTTACTAAGGGGCAACTGCATCAAAGCTCTACACTAAACGTCAGAGGACAGTGCTATATAAAATGACAAAGAGAAGGAGAAAAATGCAAAGTTATGCTCTGAGCCCATCGAGAGCCAATATAGCAGATGCTAGCATAGAGGAAAGTGGTAATCAGCTGAAATCTATCAGTTAATAGCATCTGAAGTTAAAAAAAAAAAAAAACTCAGGAAGCTAGAGAGGAAATCAGATCAGAAATAATCTCTGAAGTGAAAAAAGAAAGGATAACTATAGTGAAACAATAACTGCTTCTAAAGACAGGGTAACTATTTTCTCTCAGTTCATTGAAAAGTCAGTGATTTTATTACTGGGAAAATTGAATACCTAAATGTTTTACTTTGAATATCTAAATTAATAATGAGTATATGCAGTATATTACCTGTTGTTACCGTGTAATATTGTTTTTCAAAGTTTTGATTTATGTGTTCCTCTTTAACATAAAATAAATAGGTCTAGGGTTACAGTTCTGTGGTGGAGCAATACTGGTCCTGCATCTAGTATTAGCAGGGCCCTGTATTCCACCCCAAACAGTACAAACCATAAATATCAACTGCCACTGATGACTTTGCTCGAGGTTTTTGACAAAAGTACTTGCTTCTCTCTTCAATATTGCTTTTTTAAACAAAATATTTCTGTAGAAGAAAAAGCATGCCTTTGTCAGGCAATCAGGACTATGTGCTAATTAAACTGTTGTGAAGCAAAGTTATCCTCTATTTTTACTCAGACATTTCTAATGCAAGTCTTTGTAACAGGCTTTGTAATTGAAAATGTGATGGACCCTTCTTTATTTTTCAGAATTCACTGAGCATGTCCATTGCTCAGTGAATAAATGCATACCAAGGGCAGACAGAAATAAAATTTTCTGTATTTCATGAAAGTTTCATTGAGACACTCCTCAGCTGAAGATAACGCAAAAACAAAAAGTTTTATAGAGAGCTACATGAGATAATGATATCTACAGATTTTTAAAAAGAAAACACAGAACTCTGAAAAAACCAGGCATTGCTTTGAATGCAAGACTTGAATTTAAAGTATGTTGAAAGATGGCTTAAGATAGTGATCTATTCACAACCCTTGGATTTTATCTCGGTTATATTTGAACAAGGATTTTATTATACTTAGTGTTGTTCATCCTGCTACAGCTAACATTGTCAACATTTCCATTACAAATCGATTATTTCAGTTGAGGTCCATGCCTCAACTTTGTATGTCATCTTGGGCTAAAAGGTGGCAGATGCATTTTTAACTTGTGATAGTGATAGTATTAGTGTGATTAAATGCATATTAAATATTCAAATTAACATATACCACTTTTGTTGTGAAATCATTTAAAGGAGGTATATAATGTGGTTCCTTAAACTGTCTGATACATGTTAAATCTGCCAGTATTACCAATTAACACCGTTAAGGAAAATGTTTTTTTTTTTCAATCTAATTAATCCTTGGAGGCTAGAAACTGTGAATTTGTCTGGAAGCTAGGAGCCTAAATACTTCCTGCTACCAATTGAGTAATGCCTTCTCAAAGGCACTCAAAAAATTATTTTTGCTGTTGTTTTTTTCAGACAGGGATTCACTGTGCAGTTCAAGCCAGCCTTGAATGTACTTTGTAGGCCAGGCTAGCCTCATACTTGCAGGGATCCTTCTGCCTCAGCCTCAGGACTGCTGGAATTACAAGAGCACCTCAATCAGCAGCCACTTCAACAATATATCAACATTACAGCCAAACATTTGGTTGATTCTTTCCTAAGATTCATCAATACCATGGATATTGAGGGGTTAAAATAAAAATTGGAGTTTTTACTTACCTGTTCATATCCTTAGCTATATGTATTGGTAGCTAGCAAATTTTTTTCAAATGTAATAGAATCTTTTGAATTTATTACTAGAAAATTATTTTGTAATTATAAAAATTTAAATGTTTTACATTGTAAAGATAAAATTTAAAAATAAAAAAGAACAAAACATGAATATCCTCTCTTTTTTTTTTTTTTTTTTTTTTTTTTTTTTTTTTTTTTTT
>PVJA010052646.1:0-12313 GCA_004027025.1 Myocastor coypus
GTTGCACTTTGTCAAAGGCCTTTTCGGCATCAATTGAGACGATCATGTGATTTTTGTTCTTGGTTCTGTTGATATAGTGTATTGCATTTATAGATTTGCATATATTGAACCATCCTTGCATCCCTGGGATGAATCCTACCTGGTCGTGATGTATAATCTTCTTGATGATTTGTTGTATTCTAATGGCTAGGATTTTATTGAGAATTTTTGCGTCAATGTTCATGAGAGAGATTGGCCTGTAGTTTTCTTTTTGAGTTACATCTCTTTCTGGTTTTCGTATCAGTGTGATACTTGCCTCTAGGAATGATTTTGGAAGGATTGCTTCTTTTTCAATCTCATTGAAGAGAAACTAACCTCTTGATGTCACCAAAAAACCTCTTACCATTGATTCCAGAATGTTTTCTTTCTAGACTGTAATTCTCATCTTCCTTTTTTCATTTCAAATAGCAGAGATACACTTTACTTCATGTTATGTAAACAAGGTTTCTTCACTAAATAAAGTCAACCTTTTAGTTATTTTGAATTCAAATGGAAGCAGTAAGTATGAAATAGGTGACAAAGTGCTTACAGTTAATTCCTTTATATGATTTGAATGTCACCACTTGTCTCTCCCTGCTGGTCTCGGTCCTAGGATTTGGTGCTTTCACCATTTGTTCAGTAGTATAATTCTTTTTTAAAAGATTTTTTTATTAGTACATATTTGCCATACATAACAATCACCTCCCTTGTAGAGAATTTGTGCCTTGTACATGATGTATCTCAATTCTTTTTCCTATTCTCTCTTTCCTTCAGCCCTTCTTCCTCTTCCCATTTACAAAAGCTGTTTCCATTTTATCTTTCCATTCTTTTGTCTCCTTTTCCCTTTCCTTCCTTTCTCATCCCCTTCCTTTGTGCCTCTTCCTACTTGAACATGTTCCTCCTGTTTCCCAATGCCTATCCTCCATTAGGCTCCTTCTTTACCCTTTTGGTTTCTGACACCAGAGAAAGAATGCAATATTTAAAGTTGTATATATGATTTATTTCACTTAAAATTATGGGCTCAAGGTGCATCTATTTACTTGAAAACAACTCAAGTTCATCTTTCTTTATGGTAGAGCAGTACTCCACTGTATATAAATACCACATTTGCTTTACCCATTGATCTGTTGATGAATATATGGGCTGTTTTCAAGATTAAGCTATTATAAATTCTGCTACTGTAAACATCACACGTATATGTCACTGTGGTATGATTTTTTTAAATTTTTTTTTCTTGTTTCAGAACTTTTGTTTGTTTATTTATTTATTTTTATAACTGGCTCAGCCTGCCCTGAGGGCAGGGCTGGCGCAGCATGTGGTGCCGGGGATTGAACCACAGTCCCTGAAGCTGCCCAAGCTTTCCTAAGCAGGTGCTTTAGACCACTGAGCCATCCTGCAGGGCCCGCTGGGGTATGATGTTTTTAACTCTTTCAGGAAGATACCTAAAAGAAGAACTGCTAGGTCAAGTGGAACCTCTAAAGTTTCAGTTTTTGAGGAATCTCCATACTGATTTCTATAGTGGTTGCACCAGTCTGCACTCCCACCAACAGTAGAGAAGGGTTGCTTTTCCCCACAGCCCCTCTAACATTTGTTATTGATGATTTCTTGAGGACAGCCATTCTTTCTGCAGTGAGATGGAATCTCAATGTTGTTTGGGTTTGCATCTCTCCACTGACCAGTGATGCTGCACATTTTTTCAAATAGTTATTGACTGTTACAGTTTGTATCTAGTTGTCCCCCCCAAAAAAGCCTCATGAAGCCATGGGGTAGCTTCTGGAGTTTGTGACTGATTATTTTGGGTGTGGGTGCTACATCAGTCTTGGGGCAAATAATCTGCATTACAGTGTAAGGAGGGGAAAAAGGCTGGCCAGCTGCTGTACCACTGTCCTTCCCTTTGTTCTTTGCCACCATCATGAACAGCTATAGTCTGCCACATGCCACTCTTCCTTGGAGCCAGCTGGGTATGGCATGAAACCTCCACTGTGAACTAAATAAACCTTTCCTTCCTTAATTGTGGATGTTGGATATTTTGCCCCAGCAATGAGAGAGAAGTAACTATTACACTGTTTCTACTTCTTCAGCTGAGAAGTGTCTATTCATTTCAGATGTCCATTTTGAGGGTTGGTCTTTAAATTTGGAGGGTCTGATTTCTTATTTTTTATATATATTTCAGATATTAGTTCCTTGAGGAATAGTGACAAAAATGTTTCCCACACTGTGGGTTGTCTCTTCACTCTATTGGAAATTTCTTGGACGTGTAACATCATCTTTTACAACCTATATTCCTAATGAAAGAAATTTTATCAAACCTGTAACTGATTTTTATTATAAGCTCTGCACTCCCTGAGTCCAAATGAATGAAATATTACTCTACTTTTTCATTATTTTATAATACATAATATATATTAGGAAGAAATACAATTCAGGGACAATCTCCTTAGACAAAGAGTGAGGTAGTTATTATAATCATAAAGTTTACTAGTAATATTTATTAGGTAAGGAAACTAAAATGCAGTAAAATAATTTTTCTCCCTAAAGTAGGAAGAGGCAACTCAAAGAAATTTCAGCTTTTCCTCAGTAGAACTGTAATTTTCAAAGAACTTTTTGTTTTGTTGGTCTTACAGATACAGGGACTGAACCCAGAATCTTTATACTGAACTATATACCCAGCCTTCTTCACCCTGAGACAGGATATTACGAAGTTGCTCAGCTTAGGCTTGAACTTGGCATTCTCCTGGCTCACAAAGCACTAGGGTTACAGGCATGGCCCCCACGCTCAGCTGCAAACAGCTTCTTGCTTCTTAGGTATCCAGCAGTCCTTTGCTCTCCATTTGACTTCTCCTTCCTCTTCCCTTTTACTTCCTCTCATTAGCATAATGACCAGATAAATATGACTAAATTAAATCATTATATTTCTCTCGACTCTAGGTCAAGGCAATTACATCTTGTTATCCCATGTATCTGGTCCACTGGCTTCCCTTTACCTGCTAAAACATTTGCTTTCAGATGGACCACTTCTACTTCTTTATTCACGGACAGAGCAAAAGAGAGCAAGGATGAAAATTTTCTTGATTCATTAGTGCCGCGAAGCGAGTAGGAAAATCTGTGCCCTGAAGTCTTCATGTCTCCTGGGGATGATGCTGTATTCTGAGTACATAGAGAGGCCGCATGTAGAGTAAAAAGGACTTTGATGTTGAAAAGATTTGAGTTCAAATCAATCCTGACCCTGTGAGTATATTCTGCTTAATTCTAGCTCTGTGACTGAGAAGCCAATACAGTTTCCTCACCCATGAAGAACAAACGCCAATACTCACCTAACAGTAAGGATGAAGGGGGAGTCTGACAACTTAAATACTAAGCGCTTACTACACTCTAGTCCTGTCCACCTCCCCCAACTCAGAGAATTTCTTCAGATGAGAATGACTCTTGTTTTGTTTTAAGATAGTTGAGGCTAGCTTTGAACTTACTAGATATCCCAGGCTTGAGTTAGGGGTAATCCTCCTGCCTCAGCCTCCTGAGAACTGGGATTACAAGCACAAGCCACCCATCAGGTAAGGATAACTCTTTAAAATGCCACCTTTTGTTGTTGCATGGATGCAAGCCTGGCCTCTTGGCACTGTGTACTGGTGTGATAGTGAGGTACGGATGCACTGCCCCATGAGTACACTTGTACCTCTCTTTTTTTTGCCTTTTTGAAAACACTATAGTATTTCACTCTGAAGTTCAGACTGGCTTTGAACCCACTTTTTAGCTCAGGCTGGCCTGGAATTCATGGTGAGTTTCCTGCATCAGCCTCCTAAGTACAACTGTGTTTTGACAAAACCTTTCAGGGAAGGAATTTTGGATGTAGTGAGGACATTGTTAATGGTAGTTTCCATCTTGTGTTCTGAGGAACCTAAACTTCCATGAAGTAGCTCAGGAAGTTTCTGGAGGCCTGGTGATGGAAGGCATAGTTCTTTTCTGTCTACACTGTGACTTCCAGACTCCACTGTGACAATAGGTATATTGTTCATCAGTACTCAACTGTACTAATACACAAAGAGCAAACAGGATTCTATAAAGACAGCACAGGCAATATGAGTGTATCCATAAAATCAAAAAGACATTGTTAAAATTTCCTCTTGAATAGTGTACATATATTATATGAAATAAGTAGAACATTAACTCTAATTTGAAAGTTTTGGTAAGTTAAACTATATGTAATATTGACTCAGAAATTATACTTCTAGGAATCTCTTCTAAAATATGCTCATGTGATGATAAAAATAGACGTGTGTGTTGTACTAGCCAGAAATTATTGATTAAATAATACAGGTAAGCTACATAATGGAATACTATGAACTCATTAAAATAAGCAACAATTATATAAATAGCACTTATATTTAATTTCCATCATCTACCTTCCTAAGTGCTGAGAGAGAATAAAAAGAAATATCAGGAATGGCTTTTACCTTGGAGGAACTTTTAACCAGGCCATGCAGGGCCAAAGATTCATAACTCCTACTTGGGAGAATAAGGCAGGATTATGAGTTTAAAACCAGCCTGACAACATAGCAAGACCCTGTCTCCACACTCTTTTGTTTCAGAACATGGTCTTGGTACATAGTTCAGACTGGTCTTGAACTCACTATGTATGTTCCAGGCTGACCTCAAATTTGTGGTGATCCTCATGCCTCAGCCTCCTAAGAGCTGGGATTACAGGCATGCACCATGATGTCAAGCTCAAAAACCCTGTCTCAAACAAACAAAAAACCAACCTAGTGTATCTTTGGATATGAATTATGTGCCTTCTATGTGAGACAAATTCTTGGTTTATTTGTCTAGGTTTTTCTAGGACAGGGATCAACAAATTACAGCTTATGGTCAAGTCCAACACTCTGCCTATATTTTTTATTTGTTGCTTATGTATTTATTTTTTAATACTGGGGGTTAAGCCCAAGATCTCACACATATTAAACAAGAGCTTTTTATCACTAAGCTATCCTCCCAGCTCCTTGCCTATTTTTGTAGTTTTATTAGAAAACAATCATGTTTATCTGTTTAGCTGTTGTTTACAGCTGCTTTCCTACTAAGAGTTAGATGGTTACAACAGGACCACATTGTCCACAAAACCAAAAACACTAATTGGCTCTTTACAGAAAAGGTTTTCTAACCCCTGCTGTAGGCTTTAAAAAACAAGATGACACAAAACAAAACAAAAAAAGGCATAAGACTGGTTTAGATGGGGCCCGGAGGGATGGCTCAGTGGTCTAAAGTGCCTGCTTAGGAAAGCTTGGGTGGCTACAGGGACAGCAGTTCCATCCCTGGCACCACACGCTGTGCCAGCCCTGCCCTCAGAGCAGGCTGAGCCAGCCATGAAAATAAATTAAAAAAAAAAAAAAAAAAAGAATGGTTTAGAGTTAGGATGGTAGTGTAAAATACGTGTATGTTAAATTCTTACTTTGACAACTGTTACAGGACAGATACAGCTTAAGACACTTTATATGCTATGGAGGAAACTAAAGATTTGGGCTTTAAAAAAAAAAATTAAATAGGGTTTCACTTTGCAGTTCAGGATAAGCTTGAACTCACTGTGCAGCCCAAGCTGGTCTTGAACTCATAGCAATCCTCCAGCCTCAGCCTCCCCAGTGGATTTGGGTTTTCTTTCTCTTTTCTTTTTTTTTTTTAACTTTATTTATTTATTTATATTATGGCGTCTCCACCTGCCATGGTGGTGGGGCTGGCACAGCATGTGGTGCTAGGGATTGAACTGTGGTCTCTGAGGTTGCCTAAGCTTGACCTAAGCAGGTACTTTAAACTGCTGAGCTATCTCACTGGCCTGATTTGGGCTTTCTTGTACGCTGAATTTAAAGTATTTGTAGATTTCCAGATATAGATTAATGTAAGAACCTGATATGAATCAGACATTATCATATACACTAGAGAAACAGAGGTGAAAAAAGATGTACAGTATACTATATGATACATATTATGGCTATACAATTAATAACAGTTATCCACCTCACTTGATCAGCTTGTAGATCCTATAACATGTAAACTATACTAAAATAATAACAATGACAACAGTAATAATATTGCTATATTTATTCAGCATTTTAAAAATAGACATTTTACAGAAATGAGCTCACTAAGTTCTTATTACTAACCTTATAAGGTATACATTCATATCCCCAATTTATAGGTGGAGAAACTGAAGTATGGGTAAGACAAGAAAACTGATAAAAAGCCTTACAACTAGTAAAAATAATAATGAAAAAAACAGGGCCAGCCAGACTAAAGCACCTGCTTAGCAAAATGCAAGGACAGGGGTTCAATACCCAGCACCGTGTGCCATGCCAACCCACCCCCAGGGCACACTGGGAGGGTGAATGAGACTGGGCATAGTGTTGTGTGCCTGTAACCCCCGTGCTTGGGAGGCTGAAATCAGGAGGATCACTATGAGTCCAATCTGTGTAGTGAAACCCTGTACTAAATACGTTTTTTTAAATGAAAAAATATGTACATAGAGTTTGTGTTACTCCTTCCTTGGAAAGATAGAGCTTAATTCTCCTTTCTTTGGGCATGTGCTGGATTTAGTAACTTCCAACAAGTAGTATCAGGGGTAGATGAACAAGTGTGACTTTCACAACTATGTCATGAAAGGTGGTACTGCCTTCTAGCTGTCCCTTGGATCACTTACATCATGTTGTAAGAGCACCTAGTCTGTGAGGGATCTGTAGCAAGGAACTGAGATCAGATGCCAGCAGCCAAAAGGGACTAAGTCTGCTGCTCAGGGCTGCGAAGTGAGCCCACTGTAAAGTAGATCCTCTAGGCCCAGTCAAGCTTTCCGATATCTGGAGTCCTGGCTAACATTTTGACTGCAGTCTTGTGAGATGCCATCACTCAGAACCACCCCGATAAACCATTCTTGAGCATAGAAATCATGAGCTAATATTTAAATTGCTCAGTTTGGGGGTATTTTACTATTTAGCAATAAGTAGCTAACACAAAGCTGAAAGCTACAAATTCTCTAGAGTAGTAAACTCATCACTTTTTCTTGAAGAGTCAGAAAGTAAATACTTTAGACTCATGGATCACATGATCTCTGTTGCAACTACTCCATTCTACTGCTATAGTAGGAAAGCAACCATAGACAGCAAGTAAACAAATGTGCTTGGTTTCAGTCCAGTAAAACTTTACTTACAAAAACTGGTGGTAGGACTGTAGTTTGTCAATTTTGCTGTGGAGGAACCAATTATAATGATATTAAGCAATGATTACAACAGAGTGATGAAAGCTAGGGGATTTCTCAATTCAAGACTGCAAAGCCAACTACTAAGAAAACCCCTGATTAGAAAAGAGCATGTGCAATTCTCTTTTTATCTTTTTCTCAAGTCTTTGCCAAGAAGAAAAGAGAAATGAAATACTGGAAGGGACTTTCCCCGCAAAGAATCTGGTGGAATGAGAACTGAACACCAACCAGATAACAGACTGAGAAAACTGAAAATAAGGAAAAAACTGTTTATCTGGTCTTTTTTGCTAAGCTGCTAAAGCCTCTGAGCTGATGTTTGAAACAAGCAAGGCAAGCTTGCTGCGGGGAAGAAGATCATTTCCTATTAACATCTAGAAGGAAAACCAGGAACTAGAAAATAGTTGACTACTAATGGAAGTTTGAAAAGAGATTAAAATTTTATTTGTCTCTTTCTTAATATTGTGTTCTAAATGTCTCACTTCTTCATTGTTTCTAGAACTTAGTGAATGGGGCTGGGGAAATAGCTCAGTAGAATAAGTGCTTGCCTGGTAAACACAAGGGTCTGAGTTCAAACCCTGGTTCTGCTAAATAAGTAAATAAAAATATTTTTTAAAAAGAAGTTAGTGACTGTACAGATATGTAAGTGTACTAAACATTATTAGATAAAAACTCGTAACTATCATAACTAACTGAAGTCACATGCTGTTAGCAGAAAGGCTGTTTGCATTTTACCATTATAGTCTATGATCACTATTATTATTGATTTTTTTTCTTTTGAAATAGAGTTTCAGTGGGTAGTCCATGCTGGCCTGAAACTCATAGCAATTGTCCTGCCTCAGCCTCCTGATTACTGGGATTACAGTCTTGTGCCACACTTCTGGCATTATTACTATTATTATTATTATTATTATTATTATTATTATTAATGACTGTCCAAACTGCAGGCTTGACATAAGCCTGCAACTATAGTTCTAATATAATAGTGGCTGGTTGTTAATGTATATTGAATACTTATTAAACACCAATCACTGGGCTAAGCACATTGCATGCATTATTTCATTCCATCCTCCTCAAAAATCCTTTGAGGTCAGCATTAGTATCCTGGGACAAACTGAGGTTCTTTAAGTCATTTGCCCAAGATCACTTAGTTAATAAGAGGCAGAGCTAGAATCTGAACCCAGACAGTTGACCTCCAGAGTCTTTGTCATAACTAGTGCCCCGTGAAAATCCCAAGGAAAAAAGATTTAGTGTAACATTGTGTGATGACTGTGACTTCATGATATCCTTCCCAGAAGGTCCATGTAGCCACATGAAGAGAATTCCAATGCATTAAACTATTGAAGACTCTCTAATAACACACCATAGAAGCAATCATATATTACTATATAATAGAGAAGCACCCAATGGAAAGTGTTCCCAAATCAACATGTATGAAAAAAACATGATTTACCCTAAAACTGTTCATAAGGTACAGTTCCATGAACAAAGGCTGGAAAGGAAGCAACAAATTCACATGTTTCTTATCTTCATCCTGGGAAAGATCCTCATTATGGGAACAACTGAGATTTCTCTTCAAAATTGAAATTCTTTCTTCTCTTCTTTCCTCCCTCATTCTTTCTGGATATGTATAGTTAAATGTACATAATTTTAAAATTCTTATGGTGTTACTCCACTGTAATACAAATCTAAACCAGAACATAAATGCGAAGACAACCCAAAGAAAAGAACACTTAGGAATCTTCTTTTAACAAATGTAGAACAGGAATAAGTAAGTATCTCAGGGCAGGGCTGTTCTGACATGTCTCCATCATGGCATTTCTACAGTGTCCATTTTTCTAAACAAACTGCCTCTGCCTACCCTCTGTTCAATATTCAGGCACTAAGGCTCTCCATCACAAGCAGAGAAAATTTCTCTTTCCTTCTCATCTAAAACCACTACAGGAATTGAGGGGCGTTTTGAGATGGCAGGTGAAGCCATAAAGTTCTAAAGTAATCAGAAGTCAAATAGCATGGAACACAAAATTTGGGAAATAGTCCTGCGGAGGGGGGTGGGTTGATGAGGAGGAAGAGATGAAGTAACAAGAGGACAGGAAAGAGCTATTAAGAAGGCTCTGCCAGGATCAGAAGAAAGAAAGTGGAATAAGAAAAGCTCTCTGCAAATACCAGTACATTCTTCGCAATTCCCTCATCATACAAAGACAAGTTGAAAGCAGACTCTTCATAGGTTAAAAAAAAAAAAAAAAAGACAACATAAAAAGAAGAAGCTGGAATAAGGAGGTCAGGGCTAGAACAAAGTGAGGTGCTTGCTTCAGGCACCAAAGGAAAGGAGGCACCAAACAGCTGTCATTGAGATAAATGTTTGTTTTTTTTTGAGACAGGGTCTCACTATGTTGTCCAGGCTGGTCTTGATTCTCCTGCCTCAGTCCCCCAAGTAGCTGGGACTAAAACATATGCTATCACACTCAGCTAAGATAAGTACAATTTTAATGTGGCAGCTTAACAAATCAAATTGGCAAACTACAACTAGACCCCTGCTCTGCAGACTAGACAGGGACAGGTTTCCAGGGAGGCAGCTAAGGCAGGGTCTTACAAGTACAGGTAAATGCCTGTCTTTGTATAAAATGCTGATATTATGCTCACTGTAGATTTTGGGGGCACTAATTTTGAATTTTAAAAAATAACTGTGCTCAAACACTTTTTCATTCAGTGACTAAAATTTTTTTTGGCTCCCCTTACATTCTGTGCTTTCCTTCACTCTCGTCCTGGCCTAGGTTTTAGGTGAGAAAACAGGTGGCAGAAAGACCTGATAGGCTGTTTGAAGATTTCTAAAGAGATTTGGGGTCAAGACCTAAAGCAGAAAAGTTGGAGAGCCTGTTTCATCGTGCAGTGTGCATACTGTGCCCAGGGCGCCCTCGTGCCAGTGAAGGCCCTTCTTTCTTTGAGCGCCTTCACTTGCCTTGGCAGCTGCACTCACTTTTATATGCAGGTTCTGGAATGCTGGGAGCTGTATGGCAGCCAACATCTCTCCTCTCTCCCGTCTCAAACATGACGTTCCCTGTAATTCAGTTACAGACACCTCTTTCCTTAGTCTTCTCACCCAGGGAGCCTGATCAACAAATGTAAGAACTAAGCCTCATTTGCCTTCTCTGAGTATGCAAGTGAATTTGCATATATCTTGTGTCCATTTGCATTCCCCTCACATGGGGCATTTCGAATAAAAACAACATTCATGAATCAAAATGAAGCTTGTTCGGTTCTTTCTCTGTCAAAGTATAGAGTAAGTAAAAGGATACCAGTGTGTGAAGAAAAGAGCTGAAATTGTATTTGCCAGGGTTATGTGTAGTTTTTAAAGCAATCCAATTTGGTGGCATTTACCACCACAAAATTGGCATTTAATATTTATATGTTCAGCCTTGGAGAACACAATCACTCATGACTGAAAGGGCCACCCCCTTCCTCTACCATTCTGTCGGAATTGGAGCCAAGAGCTCCTAAAAGCTGAATGTGCCTGCTTTTCCTCCTGCAGGTCACCACTTACAGCCTGGAAGCCTGGTGGTTCCAGATGGCTGATTTCTTCATCTGAGACCAAGTGGCTGAAGAGCTGATTAAGTGAAGGAGGAGTGTTGCTCCCTAGCTCCTCATAGCCCTTTTAGGATCTAAGAGAACTATGGAAAGAACCTCTTGTCAACACTGCACAGAATTCCATCTGGAGAAATCAACCAGTGAACACAGCATGACCAGTGAGATGGAGCTCAAAATGATGAAAGGGAGCTCAAAATGATAAATAACAAGGTGAGTTCAGTACAGAGTTATTTTTAAAAATAGAACTGATAAGAATATATCAACATGCCTCTAGCACTGTCCAAGTGAATGTACCTGACTGGAGGGTGAAAGTCTATGCAGGTAGTTCAGAGAAGGATGACTCAGCCCTTCCCACCCTTGGAAAAAAATGTTTCCTCTTATTGCACAGCCTCTTTATTAAAAAACAAAACAAAATAAAGCAGAACTTGGTTATTGGATAACTTTCTGGTAATTGGAAAAAGGAGGTGCCCTGGGCAATGGCTTTCCATTTTCAAGTAGATATATCTTTGGCTATAATGTAATGAAGTGACTTTAAAATTCAGAACTTCACAAATTTGGTAATGTAAATTGACGGGCAATTCAACCCTTATCTGACAAAAATCAAGCATCAGACCAATTTGTCACTAAGACTTTTTATCACTTCTCTTCAACTGTCAGAAGCCTCCTTAGAAATATTATGACAAGCATAGAGGTATATGAAGAGGAGGGTATGTATCTACAGATCAATTGATCAGTTGATCTATCTATCATTTATTGGTACTACAGATTGAATAGAAGGTCTTCACACTGACATACAACCTTCTCAAAATTTATTTTTAGATAGTTTCTTAATAATCACTATGGTTACCCAAGCCGGGCTCAAACTTTCAGTTCTCCTGCCTCAGCTTCCCAGATTATAGATGGTACTCACACGTTGGGGTTGCAGGTGTGCACCACCATACCTGAATGAGGGAGATTGCTTTACTGTTGTTCTAAAAGACTCCCCCACAAATTTTGGAAATAAATGAAGTGCCCATCAATAGGAGATTGGCTGATTTTATAATGATAAACTCATACTATGCAAAACTCTGACACTAGCAAAAAGAACAATAAAGATTTAATAGTATTATCACATTAGGTAAAATTAGATATATGTTTGTATCTACATGGATGATATTTTTTCAAAATTAAAAATTTCTGGAATAATCTCAATATTAGCCTGTTGTTTAGAATGGATTGAAGAAAGACTGGGAGAACATGGGCCTTGTACTTGAATAAAGTATGAGGTCTATAACATTTTACATTTTAAATGGTCATGCAGCCCTCCCATAATAAATATTATTTATAATAATTAATATATAGTGACTCCAGTTTGTAATAGTTAAATCTTTGAAATAACCCAAATCCCCATCAACCTATGAATGGATAAAGATGTGTGTGGGGGGTGTTGTGGGTGTTTTTTGCTTTATTTTATTATACATACATACATATATATATATATAT
>PVJA010052647.1:0-12318 GCA_004027025.1 Myocastor coypus
AAAAAAAAAAAAAAAAAAAAAAAAAAAAAATTAAAAAGGGCTGGGGACATTGCTCAGTGTGAAGGCCTGGGTTCAGCTTGCAGCACTGTCCTCCCAAAGGCTCAGCATACCCCCTCCACCTACATTTACTTGGGGCTGAGAGCTCAGTGGCACAGCAACTGCTTGGTAAGTGCAAGGTCTTGAATTCAATTTCTGTTCCCTGACCCCAAAGCCTATGCTTACTCTACATGAAACGTGCACAACTATGTATATTTATACACACATAAACACTGACCTACATACTATTTTTGTCTTTTTGAGACAGGGTCTTGCTATGCAGTTCAGGCTGGCCTTGAACTCACTTGTGTAGCCCAGGCTGGTCTCAAATTCACACCGATCCTCCTGCCTCAGCCTCCCAAGTACTGGCATTACAGGCTTGCACCACCACGCCTAACTCGACCTACATACTTTCTTTTCTTTTGCAGAACCAGGGATCAAACTCAGGACCCTGCACTTGCCAGACACACACTTGTGCCCAAGCTATCTCCCCAGCCCCAAGACCTACTTAATTTAAAAATACACTGGGAGGCAACTCATTTTTCTTTCACAGCTGGGGACGGAGTCCAGGCTTATGTGCTACATGCAACCAGTCTACCACTGAGCCACGCCCAGGAGCAGCAGCCTCAGCCTCAAAGGTGTCCATGCAGGGCTATCAGCTCAGGTGGCCATAGTACTGCAGGATCCCTGGCCTATGCGCATTCCCAGCCCCAGTGCCACGCTTTGCCCACCTCCCCACTGCACTCTGGGCCCCCTCCTCACCTCCTGCACCATCTCCTTGATGAGCTTGTTGGCCGCTCGGAGGTCCTCAGGGTGAGAGCTCTTCAGCAGGCGTGCCAGCATCTGCAGGGACAGGTGTGCATCTGTGAGGGCAGTGCCAGGCGAGAGGCCACAGGCCAGCACCCCACTTCCCAGTTTGGGCACCTGGGCAAGTTGCTAAAGCTCTCTGGGAAGTGGCAGGAATTTACAACAGCTTATGGCTGTCCTGTTGGACAGGACAGGCACTGCGAGCCTGGTGGAGGGGAATCCTCCATGGCAGCCTATGTCACTGGGGTTTTCTGAGAATCTTCCAGGTCATGGGCATGCGGTCACCCTCTGGGGCCAGCAGAATTGGGAAGAGGAGTTCACTCCAGCCTCTTTGTTCAGTCCTTATTGTCTAATCCATTATTACATAAAGACATGCAAACTCAGCAAGCATGGTACATAGCCTGTAACTCCAGCAGTACTGGGGAGGCTGAGGCAGAAATGTCACCAGGAATTTGAGGCTAGCCTGGGCTACACAGGGAACTCAAGGCCAGCCTGAACAACAGTGTCTCAAAAGAAAAAAAGACACGCAAACACCTCACGCTAACCCAGGGATATCTGTGTGTTAAATGCAGGTGCGAGGTATTAGATGTACTTGGCACCAGGAAGAGCTTTATCAGTGGTGCCTGTTACCTTCTACAGGGCCCATGCTCAGTAGGAGCCTCTGCTTCAAGTGGCCCGAGTGCCCAGCTCTTCCTGCAGCCTCACCTTGGATTTCTCTTCGTCTTCAAAGATCACATTCTTGGGCCGAGGAGGGGGCTGGGGAAAGACAGCATCTTCTGGAAGCCTGGGGTCAGACTTCACGATGCCTGGGGTAGACAGGGTCAGGAAAGCTGTTAGTAGGTCCCAGGCCAGGGGTAGTGGGGAGCTGGGAATGGGGAGATCTTTCTCTAGCACACTGGCCCCAGGCCTGAAGGGCCAGGGCTTCCTTTCATGTGTGCACCAAATTGTGTGGGCAGAGGGTTTGAGTACCCACAATTTGAGGCCACCCTAAGAAGAGAAGCTTGACCCAAACCCACCACCTGTATACCCAGGCTGGCCTCTGGCACGGTCAACCCAAGGTCCCACTGGGAAGTTAAGGGCAGACTGTGACCTTGTTGGCCTGGAGCCCCTGAGGCCCCATGGCTGCCTCACCCTGCTTCTTCAGCATCTGGTAGGCTTCTGCGATCTTCACCTCCTCGGGCAGGCAGACTGTCCAGCTGTAGAGCAGCTCTAAGATCTTGTTCTTTACCTTCTCTGACGTCCGGGAGCCGAGGTACTTCAGTGTGGAGGAGAGGGACACTGTGACACTGCCCAGCCTTACTTGGTTTGTTTTATCTTTAAGAATTTTTTATTTTATTTATTTATTTATTTTTCTTGTTTCAGAACCTTTATTTGTTTATTCACTCATTTTTATGGCCAGCTCAGCCTGCCCTGAGGGCAGGGCTGGTGCAGCATGTGGTGCCGGGGATCGAACTGTGGTCCCTGAAGCTGCCCAAGCTTTCCCAAGCAGGCGCTTTAGACCACTGCGCCATCCCGCCAGGCCCCCATGTTTTATCTTTTTTTGAGACAGGATCTCATTATGCAATTCAGGCCGGCCTTGAGCTCACTTTTGTAGCCCAGGCTAGTCTCAAACTCGCATTAATCCTCCTGCCTCAGCCTCCCAAGTGCTGAGATTACACACATGTGCCACCACGCCCAGCCTGCCCAGCCCTACTTGTGACAGCCCCAAGTCCAGCCCAAGCTGGCTGGCTCCCCTGGAAAAGCTCTGCCTTGGGGTCCTGAATCTCTGCCCAAGCAGCCTGGAGTAACCTGAGCTTACCTCCTAGCTCTGCTGCTAACTGCCCAGTCAGGGCCCCCGCCCCCGTGACTCGGTTTCCTCACTGTGCTGGAGATGAAGAGCTGACCAGGGAAGGCCCAGGGCATAGCACCATCTCAGGGAGGCCCATGGACAATCCCCTGCACTGAGAAGGGGCCAGGGGCTTCCTGCTGACCAGGGAGGAGCAGGTTTAGAACTGAGGGCCTGGGTCCTACACCCCATAACCAGCAGTACACCCGCTGGGGAGGTGGCTTGCCGCCTCCCAGGAAGGAGGATCATTCAGCCACTCTGGCTGCAGAACGGGGCAGAGTGAGGGGCACTGAGGGACAGCCCTCATTCAGGGTCTCCAAGCATGTTCACGTTCTCCCACAGAACTCACACCAAAGGCCAGAGTCTGGCCCATCTGCCAGCTCCAGTCTGTGGCTGTGGATGCCATGCCCCAGGGGGGGCATTCCTGGGTAGTAGGGACCAAAAGGCCTTCTGCCAGAGACCAGGTGGGGCACTGTGGCCAGGTAAATACCAAGAGATCTTGGAGCTGGGCAAGCTGTCTTCTTGGCAGTGACAGAGCTCAGGGGCACCTGGTACCAAGCTCTGGCCACAGGAAGGGCTCTTCCCACCCCTGGGTCCTCCACCCGCCACCAACATCCCCGCCACTCTGCCTGAGGCCTGGATCACGCACCTTGGGCGACACAACCTTGATGAGCTCGTTCAGGAAGCGGAACTTGCCCACCTCATCGTGGAACCTCTTGCCACAGCTCTTCATGCATGTCTCCAGCACCTGACGGAGAGGGAGTGAGGGGCCCGAGGAGGAGGCAGGAAGCAGCCCCTGAAACCCATCCAGTCCAGAGGGGGAAACACTCCTTAGGATGCTGCAGATGGAGGGGCTGGGGCCCTGGGCCTGGTCGTCACCCCCCAACCACCCCCAGGCCATGGAGTCAAGGATGCGGAGTGACCAGCACTGCCTTGTCTATTCTTATGGCCACATCTGAGCAGCCTGTTGCCAGGGATGACAGAGGTGGGTGGTCAGCTAAGTACCAAGGGGATCTTGGAGCCTGGCAAGCCATCTTGCCTGCATACTCTTTTCTCACTCCCCCCCCTTTTGGTTTTCTTTATGGTGGTAATTTGGTCTTTACCAAACCTAGGACCTTCACATGTTAGGTAAATACTCTACCAATGAACTACAACTATAGCCCACTTTTCTTCTCTTTAAAAATTAATTTGGGGGCCTGGTGGGATGGCTCAGTGGTCTAAAGTGCCTGCTTGGGAAAGCTTGGGCGGCTTCAGGGACCACGGTTTGATCCCCAGCACCACATGCTGCGCCAGCCCTGCCCTTGGGGCAGGCTGAGCCAGCCATAAAAAAATGAGTGAATAAACAAAGGTTCTGAAACAAGAAAAAAAAAAATAAATAAATAAAATAATTTTAAAAAATAAATAAAAAAATAAAAATTAATTTGGGGTGGGGCTGGTGAGATGGCTCAGTGGTCTAAAGCACCTGCTTAGGCAAGCTTAGGCAGCCACAGAGACCATGGTTCAATCCCTGGCACAGGGATTAATTTGGGGTAGGGGCTGGAGAAATAGCTCCGTGGCACAAGTGCCTGCCTGGCAAGTGCAAGGTCGTGAGTTTGAACCCCAGTCCCACAAAAGAAAACAAACAAACAAAAAATATTAATTAGGGGAGAGGCTGGTAAGATAATGCAGCAGTCTAAAGCGCCTGCTTAGGCAAGCTTCAACAGGCACAGGGACCGCAGTTTGATCCCTGGTACCACATGCTCTGCCATCCCTGCCCTCAGGGCAGGCTGAGCCGGCCAAAATAAATACATAAATAAAAATAAAAATTAACCTGACATCATATCTACTTAGGCCTTTCCTGAAACTGTATCTGTGAAACCACAGGATTCCTGTACAGTTTATTTTTGCAGGACCAGGGTTCAAACTCAGGACCTTGCACTTGCCAGCCAGGCACTTGTGCCCCTGAGCTATCTCCCCAGCCCCTCCTGTACAGTTTAGAAATAAAACTGACACACTAAAGACACAATTTTTAAAAGAAAAAAATGCTCAGTAAAATAAGTGTTTGCCAGGCAAACTCGAGGTCCCAAGTGTGATCCCTGGGACCAAAAAAAAAAAAAAAAAAAGAAAGAAAAAACACTTTCCTTTTCCCTGCCGAGTAGCAGCTTTCTTCTGCAGCAGCTGGCATAGCCCCAGCACAGAGGATGAGCCTGTCATCCTCAGCTGCTACTGACACTGCTGGGACACCTCAGACCCAGGGCTGGGGGTCCCCTGGCACCTCCACTGGAAGGACAGTGCTGTCCTGGAGACCCATGGAGCGTTAGGCACTTCTGCACTAAACCAGAAAACTCTCTAGATACAGATTCCTGGACACATACTGAAGGGGTTCTCATCAAGTAGGTCTGGGTGGGGCCCTGACCTAGGGAGTGAACCCACAAAATGCTAAGCTGTACCCTAGAACTACTCCTATTTTGAGATAGGGTCCTAGTAAGTGGCCCAGGCTGACCTTGAACTTAAAGATATTCCTGTTCTGGTCTCTCCAGCAGAGATTGCAGGTGTGTGGCACCAAGGCCAGCCAGATTCCCTATGCGTACCATGTCTCCCAGAAAGGAAGCTTCCTGTGCAGCTGAAATGTGGACCGCTGAGACACTGGTCCTCACCCCTCCCCCTAACAATGTGCCAACGTGTACTGAGTCTGGCGCAGGAAGCTGCTGTGGGACCTTCAGAGGCTGGCCAACACCTCATCCTAGGCCCCCTGCTCACAACTCCCTGGGGCTCTAAACAGAGCTTTATGGAACCCTAAGAACCTTAGTCTTGGCCTCAGTCCAGCACCATCACCTCGTTGGGGGGCAGGTGACGGGGACCTTGTCTCCCCTCCTCACCGTCAGGGCCTGGATCGCCTCCCATTCCTGTGGGGACTGGATCTTGTGTGCCAGTAGCCGGGTGGCAAGCGGAGGTCTATGTGAGAGGAACAACAGTGCCAGGATTGCAACAGCGCCTCAGTGTGCCACAGCAGGCCACTGGGAGAGCTTGAGGGGACCTCGGCCCTCTGCAGTACCTGCAGGGCACAGGCCAAGGCCAAGCCTGCTCTTTGGGTCAGATAGGGATCCTGGATGGTGACGGGGCGGCCATGCAGGGACCCTTAAAATGTGTCAGTCTGACCCCTTGGCTGGCTTTCAGAACCCCATGCTTGGGAGGCTTAAGGCAGGAGGATTGGTGTTGAGTTTGAGACCAGCCTAGGCTACAAAAGAGTGAGACCTTGTCTCAAAAAGACAGAAATAAAAAAAACAAGAGCCACATGCTGTCTCTGGCTCGGTGTAGGAACAAGTACAGCGTGGGACCATGGCCTTCAGGGCACAGGCCAGGAGCAAACCATGACAACAGCCAGTAACAGCAGGGCTGACACGATACCCTGGGAGCTTGCTGCAGCAATGTTCTGCAGGGGGAAATCAGAGCTGCTCCACAGTGCATGGCCCAGATCATAAAGGCACCGTCCCCAGGTATAGTGATGGCTAGCACCTTCTAGGGAACAACTGAGCTCTGAAGGCGTACAGGGTACCTGACATGCCCTTTCCGGCCCAAACTGCATAAATACAGGGGAACCTTTGGCACCTCCATGGAAGCAACACCAGCACTACCCTGTATAGCACAGCAGAGAAGCCCAGGTTCAGAGCTGTCAGTTACTCAAGGGTACAGGCTTCTCCCAAGTACCTGAAACCCCCAGCACTTGTGGATTATCTGTACCAGTGACAGGGTAGAGCAAAAGTACCCAGATGGGCAGGCAGGATGGTTCAGCGGTCTAAAGTGCCTGCTTAGGAAAGCTTAGGCAACCACAGGGACAGCAGTTCAATCCTGGGCACCACATGCCGCACCAGCCCCACCCCCAGGGAAGGCCGAGCCTACCATAACACACACACACACACACACACACACACACACACACACACACACAAAAGAAGTACCCAGAGCTTTGGTCCCCTTTTGGGAGCCTGCTAAGTATGCGATCCCAGGCCTTGGCCCAAGAGTCAAACTGTGAGATGGCCCAGAGTGCACTCTAGGAGAACTCACCCCACCCAACCCCTGGCTCTTCCTAGAACAACAGGGCCAGTAGGTAAGCATGCAGTCCTCCTGGCAAGCTCCCCACAAACCATTGGCTGGAGGGGCGACCTGAGCTGGCCTTGACAAGCTCAGGCCTGCCACTGCCCGACGTGAGGTCCTGGTGAACCGCCAAGTCCCTTCACCTCAGTGCCCGAAGGGTCCCTCTCAAGCTATCACAGAGGCTGCCCTTATACAAAGGGCCTGCTCGCGTGGCCAGCTGTAAATGCACTCAGAATGGAAACTGATCTCATAGCCAGGTGTCTGGGGCCCCAAGTGCATGTGACAATGCACAGTGGGCTCTGCTGAGTGGGACAGCGTATGTGGGGGCCACCTACCCCTCAAAGTCCTCGTTGAGCTGCTCACAGAAACCGTTGATGCTGGCCCAGTTCAGCTCCTTGTTCAGGGGGTTTGTGGCTCTGTCTGTAGGAGGAGGGGTGAGAGTGGCCCAGAGAACCCCAACCTTGAGTGCAGACATCCCCATGGGCACAGAGGAGCACACGGCCAGCGGCACCTCTCAGCTTCCACTGCTCTGGAGGCTGTGCCCAGGGCTCACTGTCCACCTTGCTGCCTCCCCTGCAGAGGGGACCCTGGCACAGTGACTTCACCTTCTGCTCCCAGAAATAGTGGTCCCACTATTCCCACAGAACTTGTGCTCACAACAGAGCTGGAGGTGTGTGCGTGACGGGGAGCCCCAGGCCTGCCCACAAAGAATAAGCACCCAGGCAGGGCCCATGGAGGCCAGGTCCTTTGTACAGCAGGAGAGGGAGGCAGGGAGCTGTGGGGCCTGGGTTAGCCTGCAGCCAGGAAGGCAGCACCCAAGCAGCAGCTCAACGGAGATCCTAGGCAGGGAGGGCTGGCTCTGGCTCACAGCTCACAGGCTGTGAAGGACACATGGAGCCCTGTGCTTAAGGCAGGGCATGAAGGGCCCCAGAAGGAAGTGTGGGTCTTACCCCCATGCTGGGATCAGAAAGCTGGGCTTTCCCAGGAGAGGCTCAGGTTGCCTTTCCCAGGCAGTGCTCCTGAGCCTCCACTCCTGCCCAAGCAGTAGGACTGGGTCAGTTCTCTCCATCCCCCATGCTGTCCCTCACTGCAGCCCAGCCACTTGCACACACACCTGCCTCCACTCCTTGGGTGAATGAATGAATGAATGAATGAATGGTAAGTCAGTTGTACTAGGCTGGGGAAGGGTTTTGCAGATATCTGATTCAGGAATGAGTAGTGGTCAGGACAGGGCAGACAGGTCCACAGGATGGGGATGGCAAATAAGACCTAGTAACCCTGACAGTGGTTAGACAGCAATCGTAGAAGGCTGGAGTTAAATATGAACCAACTTGAGGTGACCGAACTCTTGGGGCATGGTCAGGCTGCAGGGGAGCCACCCTGTGGCCTGTCTCCTGGCTTCCCCATCTCCAGCCCCAGTCAAGCTTGGGGAGTGGCAAGAACACAGCTCAGGAGAAGGGGCAGGGGGGGCTAGAGAACCAGCATGGGTCACTTGCCCACTCACTAGGGGCCTGTGGTATGCCCCTATAATCCAGTGTCTGGCAACCATGCACTCCACTCATGTTTATTCAGTAAATGTTCTGGGTACTGGAGCTATGGCAGCCAACAAGACAAAGTCCTGTCCTCCTAAAGCTCAGGCCCAGAAAGAACACTGAATGCTTAGGGTAACAGATAAATGCAGGGCACTGCAGAGCCATGAGGTGTAGAGAGGACTGCAGGCCAGACAAGGTGGGGGAAGGTGGTATGGCCGGCTGCCCCTGAGGCCCTCCAGGAGATGTGGCTGGCTGAGGATGGGAATGAGGCATTCTCTCTCGGAGTACAAGTCTAGGTTCTAGGATGGCCACGGAACCCTCCAGTCTCTCTGAAGAACATAAGAACTAAACAGGGGAGCTGGGGAGATAGTTCAGTGGAATAAACACTTGCCTGGCAAGCACAAGGGCCTGAGTTCAATCCTTGGTCTGGCAAAAAAAAAAAAAAAAAAAAAAAAAGAGGACTGAACAGAAGGGCAGCCCAGCAGACCCCCCAAGGGTCAGGCGTATACTCCCCACTGGTAGGAGAAGGCACCCATCTACCAGGCCCCTACTCTCCCAACATGGGCCTAAGGCTGGGCACACCAGCCTGAGTTAGACAGAAAAAGAAAGGGTCACTGCCAGCTTGATATCCAGTTGCATGGACCCTAAAACAGGAAGTTCCTTCAAATGTCAAAGACATGTGACCCTGCATGAGGACAGGGAAGCTGAGTCTGAAACTGGCAGACAGGAAGCACTGGCACTCAGCAAACACCAGCTTTCTCCTGAGCAAATGGACTCTGTCCGGGGCATCCAAATCTGAGGAGCTGACCCATTTCGCTGGCTGCTGAATCTCCAGTCCTCTCTACTTAACCTGGGGAGAACCTTCTAGGATGGAAGCAGGGGACAGCACTAGCAGAGGGACAGAGCTATTTCACAAGAGTGTGCAACTCCACCCTGTCACTCCACAGGAGTGACAGTGTCATCATTTGCCCCATGAAAAAATTACTTTTTACTTTCAAATCTGCACTAAAGAAAACCTCACAGTTTTTCTAGGACACAAAGGCAAATAAAAAAGAAAACAACCAGAGCATTAGTTGCTAGGCTCAAGTATCTCTAACTCTTGCCCATTTCTAGCCTCTGGCCCTCAGAAAGTCCCTAGTAGTTAAACCTTAAACTATTGTCCAGTGCTGCAGATGGAATCTAGTACCAAAGGGTGCCAGGCAAGGATCCACTATGGAGCTAAAGCCCAGCCCTCACCCAGTACTGTTTTGTACCATGCAGAGCTACTGCCCACCTGAAATAGTCAGCTAGGGCCCTGCCTATCAACCTAAGTTGCTACTGAGACCTGGACACTTGTGGCATGCACAACAGTCAAAGGCCGCTGAGTGTCTCCTTCCATCCCCTCCCCCACCCCACTGACTGAGGAAAGACATCCCTTAGGACTGTGCAGTTCTGAGGCCACTTTCAGGGGTCAACTGTGCTTAAGCCTAGCCCTCAGCCGGAGCCATACTACACAGCTCCTGGCAGGATCAGAGCCAAGAGGCTGCAGGGGTTACCAGAGGCTCCTCGGAGGACCTGGCATAGCAAGGGTCACACAGGTGGAAAAGCCTCAGGAGAGAGTCGGGGAGAAGCAAATTACAGCTCTTCAGGGGCAGAGTCAGGGATGTGAGGGATCCTTCGCACCATGGGACAGAAAGCTGTACTGGAAGGTCTGGGGGCTCCCAAGCTTTTTTGGAAAGCAGCTGTCTCTGAGGAGAGACAGGAAGAGCTGCAGAGGCCTGTGAGCAAGAGCTGGAAAAGGAATGTTGGAAGGAGGCACAGGAAATAAGGGTTGGGCTGGGGGTAGCGACAGTAAACTTGGGCTTACTTATGTATTCTGAGACAGCACCCTGCCAAGCCTGTAGTCTGGGGAGTTTGTCACGGTTTAGCCAGTGCTTGGGGACAGCTAGGGGATCAGGTGGGGCAGGGAGTCCTTCCCTTCCTGGACAGGCAAGGAGCACAGCTGAGAACACTGCAGGCTCAAGAATCAGACAGGAGGGAATTACGCTGCGCAGGGTCTAAGAAGCAAAGAGGGAGGCTCGAGGATAGGGGGATTCGTCCCTGCCAGGTATAAGATGCAGTCCTGGGACCTTTATCTGGCCCCTTCCCAAAGCCAAGGGAGACTTGTTGGGCCGCTCTTCCAAAGAGCAGCCAGGGCCTGAGGGGACTGGGGCTGCTCGCTGGGTCCCGGAGGTTCTGGGTGTAGCTCCCTTCCTGTCTCTGGCCACGGACCCCGTGGGTCGCCTGTCTGACGAGGTATGGTCCAACGCCAGGGTCCGAGGGGTGGATTTGGGGCACCGCCCCTCCCGAGCCGGGGGCGGGGCGTGAGGAGGGGGCGCCGCGTACCCCGCCCCCGCCGAGAAGGGGACCGCCTCGTACCCCCGGTTCCGGTTCCGGTCCGGCCCGCGCCCCTCCCGGACACTCACTGATTCGCGCCTCCAAAGTCTCCGGCTCCATCGCTGGCTCCATCCGCCACGGGCCCCCCGCCTCGGCACCGCCCCCCGCCCCCCGTAGCTCTCGCGGGACTTCCTAGGCACCGCCCTCCCCGGTTAAAGCGCCAGCGTCCCTCCGGACTCCCGGGAGCGGCGCGCTGGGGCGCTAGGCACCATAGAGGTGCGGGTGCGCTCGCCTAGAGCGTCCCCTACCCACCAGGCCCCTTCTCTGGCGGCGGCTACGTCGTGGCTGGGATCGGCCGCCTGCTTTGCCGTTCGCGGCGCTCAGGCCGAAGGGGAGGCGGAGAGACTGGGGGCTGAAGACAGCACCATGGAAACCCCACGGGACGCTCTAACTTGTCGTGCGTCACAGATCAGCCCGTGACCGCTTCCGGAAGAACGCTCTGGGGGCCATGTTTCTGAGGGGCTCTGAGGTCACTTCCGGAGCCCTGGGAGTTCTTCCGTTTGGGTGCAAAGGTGGGAGGGTCACTTAAAGGGCAATGGCATACATTGGCGTCTGTGGAAAAGATGGGGTGAGTGAGTGATTATCTGGTGCTGGTAGTCTCCCAGGCATTGTTCTAAGCACTTTTAGTACGTCATCACACCTCACTACAGCCCGGTGAGCCAGAAGTCAGTGTCAGAGCCTGAACTCTGTTCCATTACGTTCCCTACTGATTTCTTTTTTATTTATTTATTTATTTATTTTTCTTGTTTCAGAACCTTTGTTTATTCACTCATTTTTATGGCTGGCTCAGCCCTTCCTGTGGGCAGGGCTGGCGCAGCATGCGGTGCCGGGGATCGAACCGCGGTCCCTGAAGCTGCCCAAGCTTTCCCAAGCAGGCGCTTCAGACCACTGAGCCATCTCACCAGGCCCTCCCTACTGATTTCATCCTGCAAACATTTAATGAGCTCGTTGCTTCTGTTTTGCTCCATGAGAGGCCCCGGAGGAGAAGGACGAGGACAGATATTCGATGCATGAAGGGTTAAGGCAGCCCCACAAAGTAGGGCAAATACAGGAGGGACCCTCTCTCCAGTATCGTGTGTTGGCGGGCGCAAGGGGTCTTTCTTGTCGGAAGAGTGCCTCTTCGCAGAAGAGAGGGGTTAGCCGGGCCATGAATTTTCCCAGGTAGATGTTCAGGAAAGAGTGAGAGGAGATCAGGGAATACAGGTATTTGTGCAAGATGCCAGGAGGTAGGTTGGGGCGAGATCACGCGGGCCCTGGGTTTGGCTTTTCTTGTGTAAGCAGTATTGAAGGAGTCGTTAAAGAGCTGCAAGAAAGGTGAAAAAGTTAAGCGTTTGTTTCAAAGACATCCAGGCGGCACCAGCACAGCAGGTACTGGCAAAGGACAGGGAGAATATACTTTCCCAGCCTCGGGGGTCTCCTCCCTCATCTGCCTTTTTTTTTTTTTTTTTTTTCTTGTTTTAGAACTTTTGTTTGTTTATTTATTTATTTTCATGGCCGGCTCAGCCTGCCCTGAGGGCAGGGCTGGCACAGCATGTGGTGCTGGGGATCAAACTGCGATCCCAGCAGCTGCCCAAGCTTTCCTAAGCCGTGCTTTAGACCACTGAGCCATCCTGCCGGGCCCCATGGCTT
>PVJA010052648.1:0-11248 GCA_004027025.1 Myocastor coypus
ACTTGATCCATGATCCCTGGGATTATAGGTTTTAGTACTGATGGGATTATGGGTGGAAGTACTTCTGGGATTATGGGTGTAGCCTAGGGCGGGAGCTAAGGCGGAGAGCCTGAATGTAATAAAAAGAGAGACAGAGAGACAGACTGGAGCTCTAGCTGTTGCTGTTGCTCTGCTGCCGTGTTGGTTGGCTACCTCTGCCACCATTTTGTTGCTGTTCCGCCGCCATGAACTGGATGCTCTCTGCTTTGTTCCACTCAGCCTTGGGCCAGCCGAATATGGACTGAAACCTCCACAAACTGTGAGCTAAATAAACCTTTCCTTCCTTCATTTTGAGTGTTGGGTATTTGTCCCAGCAACGAGCAAAAAGTAACTAATACACAGATGAAAACCGAACAAGTGATTTCATGGTCCATGAAATTGCTCCCTGGGATTTGAGCATCTTCATCTACTTCTGTGGTTAAAACCATGACTACCAACCTCCCTCAAGCAGGATTCTCTCTAATTATTTTTTTTCTCTCCTCAGATCACTATTCCCATGAATTATAAAGCAATGCCAATTGTCACAGATGCATAAAAGTGAACAGGGCAACATTTGCGCTCACTTTTGTCCCATTGCCTCCATTTAAGTTGTGGTTTTTCTCTGGTATTTCTGAACCAGAGAGGCGCAAACGTCATCACCTCTGCTGTGCACATCCAGTGGTCGGCCACAGTATGCGGCTTGTCTCACTGGCCATTCCTCAGTCCTAACTTTGACTCCCACTCACTCATCCTTCCCACTTACATTGGAAGGGAAAAAAGAAAGGAAATAATAACTTTATTGTCTTGTTTTACCTGGCTATGGTGGAATTACTACTTTCAGATGCATTCTTTACGCTGATAACTGCATAATCTTTATCAACTGATAAATTAATAATGCTTGCTTTAGGTATTTCATTGACCCTTGCTCGATTACAAAAGTCAGAGAGTGAGGAGGAGGCCTCTTTATTTACCTGTGATGCTGTTTGTAATCAGAGTCCACTGAAATGTTTATTTCAGAGCCCCAGCAGTCCTGGAGTGGGGAAGACTTGGGTGATTGATCTCTGGACCCATGATTTTAACCTGTCTGTGTCTTCACATGCAAGAGTTGTCTCTTACAGGCAGTTCACAGTAAGAATCCCACTGTTTCTTAATCCTTTCAATTTCTTCTAAATTTAAAATTTTAGACACCAACATTTGGTGTAGAGAACTGCGTGGCTGAACTTGAGTCTAGTATTTTGTTATATTCCCTTTGCTCTGTTTATTCTGCTATTCCACTATTTGCTGGTCATTGTCTCTGTAGACCATGTAGATATTTAAAAATAAAAAGCAAGATGTGCTAGTTTACCATTATTATGACCTTACAAGCTTCATATAATGAGAATTTATTGTTACCTTTCCATAGACCTGAAGGCCTGAGAGTCCAGCTTTCCCTTGTGCTGTGTCTGGTTAGCTCTGGCGATCCCCCCATGCCTGTTCCCGTTTTCACCTTGCTTTGTCACCTGCTATGTGTGACTTTGCATCATCTTCTCTGTTTTTAAGTCTCATGTTTCTGCTTTTCCTTCTTTTGCAATGACCCTTGTGATTAGCTGAGCCCAATCCGGGAAAATCCCTCCAACTCTTGGAACTCAACCAAGTGGGACAGTCAACTTGGTCCGTAACCAAGCAGTAACAGGTTCTGGGAATTCAGATGTGGGCCTCCCCCAGCAGTGAGTGCTATTCTGACCACCACCTACAAGACATCCGAACAACTAGGTATCCATCAAATCAGCAAGTGAAGTGGACTGAGTCCCCCAAATCACACATATCATGAAAGTCATTAGAAGATAGATAAGATGAATAGTCTTAGTTTTATAAAGGAAACTTGATTTTGAGTAAAAAAATTTTTAAAGAAATTTTAAATTCAGATAGATCATAAGAAAAAAAAATGTTCACATACTTAAGAAAGAATGTAGCACTTCTTCCACAATAACATTATAAAAAACTAGAAGAGAGATTTCCAGGCTAGGGAGATAGCTCAATGGTCTAAACACCTGTTTGGCAAGGGCAAGAACTCAGGGTGGACCCTGATACCACATGCCATGCAAGTTCCTACTGGCCACAGAAACTCGGCATGGGGTTGAAAGTTTGTAATCCCAGAGCTGAGGAGGCTGAGACAGGAGGACCACTATAAGTAAGAGCTCCAAAGTGAGACCCCATAACAAGTAAATAAGTAAGTAAACAAACAAACAAATAAAGGGAAGACTAAAAACCTTTCTTCTTTTCTTTAATGGCCGGCTCAGCCTGCCCTGGGGGTGGGGATGGCACAGCATGTGGTGGCAGGTATTGAACTGTGGTACCTGAGGTTGCTTAAGCTTGCCTAAGCAGGCACTTTAGACTGCTGAGCCATCTCCCTGGCCCCCTAAAAAAACTTCTTTATTTTTTTTATTTTTAAAAAATTTTAATTTTTTTTTTTTTTTCCTCCGGGACTGGGGTACAAACTCACAACCTTGTACTTGACAGTCAGGCACTTGTGCCATGGAGCTAGTGCCCCAGCCCCTTAAAACTGTTTTTTTTTTTTTTAAAGAGATTACCTCCTAACAAATTTCATAAGGCCAAAATTATGTAAATATCAGAACACTACAGACATCACAAGATGGAAAACTATAAAATAATTATCAGAGTGAGACCGAATTTTTTTTAAGTGAAGGGGAAAATTAATAATTTCCAACAAAAGCCTACCTAGGATACCCACCAAGACCAGGTGGACACACCTGGCAGGCCTGGTAGCAGAGCACCCCTTCCGTTGTGGAAACGCCCACCTCTACCCGATTAGTGTAACTGAAGGCCTTGCGGTGTAACCTGAGATGTTCAGACTCCCTCAGCAATCTGTGACATCACCCTGTCCTCTAGTCACACATGCCCAATCTACCTGTGAACCTCCTGCTCATTTTCCCTTTGAAAACTGGAACCCCCGGGAGGGGGACAGGAGGGATGCTGGTCTTTGGGAGAGAGCCTTATTGGAAGCCCTTCCCCTTACGTTCTGCGCTCCAGACCATTGGTACAACTCTGCTTCGGTGTGCTCTGTTTTCTGTAGCTAATGGACAAATATATTAAGTCTAACCTTACAGTAAAGGAATAAACTTGAATATTTCCCAAGAATATAACCCAGCGAGTCTATAGTGGATGGTAATCTCAATGATTGCAGAGGCAGCTCAAAAATTCAGTGTTTGTTCATGATAAAATTTTTCAGCATACTAGGAATGGAGGGGAATAATTTTTTTTGAACATTACAGAGAAGGGCAGTAAAAGCTTTGCAGCTGTAATGATTCTTCATAATGATAAAGCACTCTCAGATTGGGAAAAAAAATCGCCATATTAAGTACTGTATTCAAAGCTTTAACCTGTGCAAAATTGCAAGTATGGGAAACACGATGAAATTACATTAGATAGGAACAGATAAGAATTATTTAAACTCATTGGTATTAGTGAGCACATATAAGCTTCAAAAATGTGCCAAAAAGTTTAAAAGAATTATATGACAGTATTGCCAGTTTTCATGGTAAAATTAATATGAAAACACTATTCTCATTTCCATCTTAAAAAATAAATGCATTAATGTATTTGATTATTTAGTTCAATTACATTACATGTAATGCAAGCAAAAAAAATACCCATAGATCTTTATTTTAAACATATGTCTACATTTATATGGCTGTACGGAGCAATTAGAAAGCCAAGTTCAAGGGGCTCAATCATTTTTCTGAGACATTTTTAAAGCTCTTCTGCTCAAGGCTGTATTGATTGAGGGAACCAGTCATTTTCTCTGTATTTTTGCTCTATTCAGGTCACGTGTACTCATCGTTTATGAGTGATATAGAGTTTTATTTTCTACAGTTCTTTCCTCTTTCTGATTGCTACATGGTGAGCACAGATGCCAGCACGGTCTTCCTACTGTCGAACAAACCAGAATTCCTTTGCATTCTCCAAGTGTACTTATCTCTTCAAAAATGTAAGCAGATTCAGTAGTGACTCTCTCCAATTGATTTTTTTTAAGATTTTATATTTATTAGAGGGTATGCTTATAAATTTTTTTCTCTAAAAAATGTCTTGTGTTGTGCAAATAAGCAGTTACTGCTGTTTTTGTTCATTCAAGTAATGGAAATTTGAATGAATGTGTCATTTGATATCAACTGTGCCATATTATCAAACATAAATGTGTGAAATTCCTTATGTTTTAATTTTGGAGACAGTCACTTCTGTTTTAGGCAAAAAAATAATTGACATCATGTAATTATAGCATGACAAGAAAGGTTCTTAGTCATGTTAGATGAAGTGGGTTTTAGGAATACTGTTATAGCCTACAAAGAGTTTGGATTAGCCAGGAGCCTTACTTAGAATTGCACTCCAAGACTGGGTGTTACGGTGTGCTTCTGTAATCCCTGGGCTTGGGAGGCTGAGAACAGGTGGATCATTATGAGTCCAATCTCTGCAGTGAGACCCTGTAGACCCTGTACTAATTATGTTAAATAAATAAATAAATAAATAAATAAATAAATAAATAAATAAACAAACAAACAAATAAAATGCCATTCCAGTATCAGAGCTATTTGAGATGCACGCTCTCTTAGTCAGTGACGGAATACACAGATGCTATGTAATTTAGCCTGCACTGATGTGTACAGAAAGCCTCTTTTGACACGACATGGTACTACCTCATATCAAGTGGCATGCAGCATTCTTGGATTCTTTGACATGATTTAAAGCTCCGGTTATTTAGCTTCAAATATTGACAGCACAGAAAATACCTTTAAAACCAGATACTAATTGCACTTTGCTAAGAATTATACCTTTGTTCTTGTACTTTCTATTCTCCGAAGCACCCAGGGATAGGAAGACTGTCAAATGAGTCCTTCTGGCTTTGGTCCACAGCTCTGGAGCCCCGGTGATCCCCCACACACTCCAGCCTTAGCCACAGCTCTGCAATCTGTGGCTGCTGTGGGCACACAGCAAGCTCTGGCTGGCTGCTGCAGTGCAGACTGTGTGTCTCTGCTTTTCTCATAGACGATCTTTCCTACTTTCTCCAGAAATAGAAGCATGCTTGAGATGCCCCCTTTTCTGGCTTTCCTGTGCTTACACCATTCCTAATGCCCCATTTCCAAGGCATTCCCCTATCCACATGTCTAATGCTATCCAAAAAATTCTTCCAGCTGCATCAGTGTATTTTCAAATTTAGAAGATTAGTCTTCCTTTCAAGATGTGTGTCATTAAGTGACTTCTTCACTTTTGTGCATAGTATTGTTGTACTCTTGGGCCTATTCTCCCTGGGTTTTTTTACTGCTGGGACAACTTAAGTGATGCCCATAACTTTAAAGTGTAGAGCTTTGTGTTGGTGCATAGTTGGCACTCCTAGAGCACAAATGACATTGCAGGGTGTTCAATAACATGACACACAGACACAGGCTTTGGTTGTATATTCAAAGTCTTTGTATTCTCTGTCTGTGTCTCCCGGGATGGAGCCTAGAGACCTAAGCTGAGCCAGGAAAGTCACCTGCAAGATTCATCTTTGCTCCTGTGTTTAAAATAAGAAGCCAGGCTGTCTCACACACCAATGGCCTTTAATCTGAAAATTCCGTACAATTATTTTAATTGATGAAATATAGGGTGTATTTCCCCATTTGAATAAAATCTTTCAGCAGTGTACCTAAAGTTAGAATCAAGATCATAATTAAGGGGTCAGTTCAAAAAATCTCCAACCAACCAAAATATAGAGTGGTTTATTATAGTCACAAAGAAAACTGCAGCCCTTTTCCAGTTGGGCGGAAGCCACCAAATAAACTGATGTTATTCAGCCATGGCCAGTGCTAACTCAGGCCTTAGTCCAACTAGCTCATAGAAGCGCTCATAGAGGTATGATTTAGATCTACTGCAACCATTAAATTCCTTTGAAAGTGATGACCAGAAGCCGTATCACGAGGCCACTGCAATTCATTCCTAGAAGAGCTTACACAGCAACTTTTAATGTCCTCTACTTGAGATTCTTATTGAAACTCACTTTCAGCTCAAGGTGTAATTACATCAGATCTCTGACCTTTTTCTCTGTCATTCTTGTTAATGATAAACTAGGAGTTTGCCTGTTGCTGTTCACTTTACGACTGAAGGTCTATGGGACAAACACTTGGGAACCCATCCCCAAATCTCCAAACTTCCAATTAAAGCTTGTTCTTGATTTGCCTTAAGATGCCAGAAACATCTTGGAGGACATGAAACATATCCTGACCATCTAGTTGAAATAGATTCTGAGCATGAAGGAGAAGCACAGGTTGTAAAGAAAAATAAATAAAATTCCACTGAAGTCACTGTTGAGTTTTTCAGACAAAGTGCAGAGACCAGGACTCATTACTCAATAAAACTAAATTGTATCGAATGGGAGAACTACACCAGAACTGAAAAAGAGAGAATTACTATTGACCCGTTTTCTCTTATTGATCTTTGGGTAAATCCCTTAAACTTCTTGATCTTCAATTGCTTTCATTGTTGACTCATCTAATTATTGTAAGAATCCACCGAAACAGCATAGTACAGAGTGTATATGTCCTGGAACACTCATTATTAAATGTCAACTGTATTTTGAAAAACAGAAAACAGAAGATTTGACATAAGAACCTGCATTTCTGACTTCTTCAGGCAATCTCAGGGCCAAACCCTTTGTTTCTTTTTGACTGTGTGGCAAAGTATTTTGGAGCTGCACGGCAGAGTCTCCTTTGGGTATATGCGTTGCACGGAAGTTGCTGGGTTTTGAGGGTCCAAAGTCTCCTCTTCCATTTCCAAACTATCAAAAGCATGTAGTAGAAGTGCTGTTAGCAATCCAACACCAAGTGAGTGCGATTAAGTGACCAAAATATAATCCAAAAGTCAATAGCTTCAAAATACAACAGGACGTTAGAATACTCCAATTTAATTGTATAAGAAATACCCTACAAAGATCATTGCAAATTCATTGAATCCATGTAGGATATTTACTCTGCCTTGTTTCTTTATCAAATTGAATGAGATCTTTCCATCCCAGGAACAAATTTCACCTGCCCATTGCAGGTATCCTTTCAATGTATTACCGAGTTTTGTTTACTAATGTTTAATCAAGGGTTTTTATACCTTTGCTTACTCAGACATATTGACTTACAGGAATTTATTTTTACTTTTTGTGCTGTCTCTGACTATAGTATCTTCCTCATGCTGATGTAAAGAATTTTTTAAGAGTTTCAGAAGGAACAACCTTAATTTTTCTTTAAATGTTAGAAATAAATCAGAAAGCCATTTGGTATTGGGTTTGTTGTTGAATGGGTTTAATCTTGATTCTGTCTTTTTCTGTTATTCGTCTTTTAAGGTTTTCTATTTCTTTTGTTTTCATTTTCTTAGATTGCATGTTTTAAAAATGTATGCATTTCTTCTAGATTATTTAGTTGCTAGGTTATAATTATTTAAACATTCCTTTTAATTTCTGAGGCAAGTATTTTAAAATGTTGTTCTTTCCTGATTTTAGTTATGCTCTCCTTGCTCCTAATCTAGCTCAAGTTTCATTAATTCCATTTGTTGTAATGTTCTGTGTCAGTGCCAAAAGAAACAATATATATCCTAATAAATAATATGCTATATGTTTAACTGCAACATATATTAATTAGAAGATAATAGCTATATACTGAGAAAACTAAAATTATATCAAAGATATATAATTTAAAAATTAATTTTCAAACATTTGTATTAACATTTCACAAAGTACAAATACCTTCAACTACAAAAATAAAATGTATTGAGAAAATGCAGCCCACGTGGGAGCGCATATTCAGTGATTAGAGGCACACAGTTGTTTTCATCACTAATATTAATATTTTATAATTTCAAGTTTAACACACCACTGAACCAGACCACTGTAGCTGTCCTACGTAAAGGTTAGTTACCATTCCAAGTTTTTAAATCATACTATATTCAGTACAAGATATATTTTCACATATATGCTAAACATAAACACATTCACTAAATCACATGTTGTAATCACATGTTCTGTAAAATTGGTAGAAAGCTTCTAGTTTTTAGAACATACCTCACCATTTCTGACAGATGTGTCATGGGATAATGACTTACATCACACTGTTCCTGTGTTCTCTGCCGATCCCATGTTCTTAATATCTGTTCAGAGACAGATCTGACTGAATCCTACTATAAACTCATCACAGGTGAAACCAAAGCTTAGTCAACTTTCATAGCTAAAACTCTGTGGAAACACATACGCATGAGAGATACTTACATAGCTATATATGTGCATAGGTGTGTGCATAGTGAGAGAAACATCATATTATATCATGCTGTATGCTGGGTACAAAGAATAAGCTAGGTAATCAGGGTTCCATCCCTGGTATGCCATGCCGGCCCCTCCCCTGAGTAACACTGACATGGTGATTGGCTGTGGGCGTGGTGATGTCACCTATAATCCCAACACTTGGGAGGCTGAAAACAGGAGCACCACAATGAGTTTCATTTGTGTAGTGGGACCCTGTAGACCTTATAGACCCTGTCCTAAATACATTTAAAGAAAAATAAGCTCAAGAAATTCCTCTTCAATTTAAGTTTGACTTGTTGTCATGAGCTGGGTTGTTTACAAAATTATATACACTGGCATTTCTTTTAGAGCTACTGACATAAATTTGTTTTTGCATTTCTGTTAAGATAGTTTTTCTCCGTGCATGATGAAATCGATTGAAATCTCATAATGTCAAAGTAATGATTCATAAACTAGATATCTACAATGCAATGAAAGATATAACAAATGAAATACTAACATATTCCCAGAACAGTGACAGAAAACAATTTTATATATTATACTTAAAGATTTTCACTGAATTTTAAATGTATGTATGATTTTAAAGTGCCTTAAAACAAGAAAGCAGTGTAACGCAATAACTTTGGTTGCAATGATAAGACTCAAGACCTTCAAAGACCCATATATATTTTAGATATTGTTTATCTTTATTAACGAATATTTACTATATATGTAACAATTATTATATCCCCTGCTATGAATTGCAAACAAATTAGTATTACAGAGATGCAGCATCCATAAAGCAAACATAAGAGAAATCTTGTGCACTATTGGTTTATTAAGTTAGAACAAAATAATAGGGCGTAAAATTTCAGAATCATTAATTTTATTTCTTCCATAGATTTAACCTAAGAATAATTTGGAGTGCATCAGTGCCACCAGAAGTAGGCTACAATTTGTTAACATTCTATGCTACATTTGTCTATGCCATGAAAACTTTTAATAATAGAAAACTAACATCTAAATGTTATTTATACCCACGAGTTCTTCTGTCATTTACTTACTGTCAAAGTAACTTATTTTATATGACAGAATTCCTTCTTCCAAAAAATGGCATAGTTACAGCAACTACTATTTATGTGAATATATTCTTTAAAAACTTATATTTAATAAGGGTAAGAATAGCGTTGAGTTTCTACCAGTATTATTTCTATGAGAAAAATCAACTAAAATAAATTCTATGCACTAATTTATGTTGCTATTCAATAAACTCAATGGTATTCATGAACCAGATGCCCTAAGAAAAAATCATAAATTAAAAAAAAAATCATTTCCTTCATAGAGTTGAGCATAGAATAGACAAGATTTCCTATCTTTCCGACATTTGAACACAACCTCAGATTGGTACAGTTGCTCCAAAAGTGAATTCTTCATGTATACTTTTTCAAAAAAAAAAAATCAGCATTTTTATTTGCAGATATTGGCACAATGTTGACTTCTGAATGATGGAATAAGAAGATTCAAACACTAGTCATTCGTAGATCAGTTGGAAATGCATTAAACTACTACTACCTTTTCTAAAGGGATAATGGAGCACTTGGTGGGCGTAGCCTACTCATCACAAAGGCCTTGGGGAGCCAGGAGTAAGAAAGAGAAGGAGGGGGCATGGTCCCAAGACATCCCCAAAGGCCCAGCCCTGTTGACTTAAGTTCTCCTAAAGAGGCCCCACCTCACACACACATTCCTCTGCCTCCCAAAAATGCAGAGCGCTGGAGAAGAACAGTTCACACTTGAGCCTTTGGAGAGCATCTTCGGCCCAATGCGTGGAAAGGAGTCATAGAATGACGACGCTGGTGGACTGTTAAAAAATGGATCACATGCGGACAAAGATAAAGTGATCACTTACTCTAAGTGATCTTTCTTTTCATTGCATGCTCATCTGTCTATTAGAAAGGCTACATTTTAATTTGGGGGAGTGAGAAGATTCAAGGCAGAATGAAAACAATGACTACTGAATGCTCAGTACTGTATTGGCTCCAGCAGTTTCGCTAGACTGAAGTGAGCATTTCCTTTCCTATATTTTCCTGTCTCTGAATTCTGATTAGCATGAATGGAGAAGGTATAGATGCTATACAAGCAAATGCAGTGATACCCAAATACAGCAGCAAAGAAATAAAGCAGCGTGCAGCCCACAGATTGTGCACCCCTATTCTAGAGTTGTTAAACATAATCCACATTTCAGATTTCACAGCTCCCTAATAATTTTTTCTCACATTTAGATTAAATTTTTGTCATATTGTATATATATATATATATATATATATATATATATATATATATATACATATATATATATATATCAAATTGTCTTCAAGTTAATTGTTCAGACTACCTGACATTAACATGCAAAATTGGCCACAAAAGAAAAAAAGAAAAATTGTAAGCATTAACTGTGCCTTTCAACAGACCAGCAAAAATCAGTACAATTATCCAAGCTATCGCATGAATGGAGAAAGAAGGTAGAAATCTAGGAGACATGGAGTTAGGCAGATAGTCCATGAGCTAAACCCAAACTCCACAGAAGAATCAAAAAACTAAGGGGCAGGGGTGATAGCTCAGTAGAATAAGCACTTGCCTGGCAAGTGCAAGGGCCTGAGTTCAATCCCTGGGGGGAAAAAAAATCAAAACTAGGATCTCATTTTATTGAAAAGTTTTTGCATGTCAAAAGAAATCACCAATGGAGTAAAAAAATAATACCCACAAATTCAGAAAAAATAATTAAGCCGGGCGTGGTGGCACACGCCTGTAATCCCAGCACTCAGGAGGCTGACGCAGGAGGATCGGTGTGAGTTCAAGACCAGCCTGGGCTACAAAAGTGAGCTCAAGGCCAGCCTGAACTGCACAGCGAGACCCTGTCTCAAAAAAAAAAAAAAAAAA
>PVJA010052649.1:0-12334 GCA_004027025.1 Myocastor coypus
TTTTTTTTTTTTTTTTTTTTTTTTTTTTTGGCGGGACTTGGGTTTGAATTCACGACCTTGCACTTGCTGGGCAGGTACTTGTGCCATGGAGCTATGTCCCTGGCCCTAGTTTATTTGATTGTTAAGGAACGTAAGGCATAGTGCTGTTGCAGTAAGTAAAATTTACTGTTCCTCTGGGGGAAAAAAAATTATTTTCAGGGTTGTTCATTGATTGGGTGAGTAAGGCTGCTCTATAGGTTCTGATCTTCAACTAGACTGTTAGCAATTTTAGGACAGGGATTTAGAGAAAGACTTGGTGGTAGTAGTTGGTCAGTTTAGTTATCTTCTTTTCTTTTTTGAGGGAGTGAATGGGGTGGGGACTGGCTCAGGCTGCCTTAAGGGTGTGTGTGGGGATCAAACCGCGGTCCCCTGTGCCTGACTGGTACCACTGAGCTAAGCCGAAAGCTCCCAGTCTTCCTTATGTTTTTACAGTCATACTTTTGCTACGTTCTTTACTCCTTGCTCATTTTGAATATTGGGGATTCTCTGTCATTTTCCTCTCAGAGAATTGGTATTCAGTGGCGGTCAAGTGTATATGCTCTAGCATTATTTCCTTGTGCTTACTTTTTCATTTTTTGAGACAGGGTCTCACTATGTAGCTCAAGTTGTCCTCAAACTTGCAGTGACCTTCTGCCTGCACCTCCCAAGTTCTGATAGTGACCACCACTATACCTGGTTTCCTATTAGGGCCAATTTTGTTTTTGAGACAGCGTCTTGCAGTGAAGTACAAGCTGGCCTTGAATTTACTATGTAGCTCATGTTGCCTGAGACTGCCATCTTATTTCTTCAGCCTGCGGAGTACTGAGATTACAGGCATGTGCAACCACGCCTGGCATTAGGGCCAATATATATATATATATATATTTTTTTTTTTTTCTTTTTTTCTTTTTTTTGAGGAACTGGAGATCGAACTCAGGATCTTGCACTTGCCAGGCAGGCACTTTTGCCCCTGAGCTATCTCTCCAGCCCCTAGGGCCAATATTTTTTAACTTTATTTATTTATATGTTACAGGTGGCTTAGCCTGTGATGCTGAACCATGCTCCCTGTGGTTGCCTAAGCAGGCACTTTAGATTGCTGAGCTATTTCACCAACCTATTAGGGCCAATTTTAAAGTGAAAGTTAAGGATTCTGAGGATATAGCTCTGTGGACATTATATGTGGGGACATAATAATGATTTGTGGTGCTTGGTTAATCCCATTTACATAAAATAAAAATGAAAGTTACATGTTTTTTTGTTTTTTGTTTTTGCTGGTTCAGCACACCCTGAGAGTGAGGCTGGCGTGGCATGTGCCAGGGATTGAATCTCAGTTCTCTGCGTTTGCCTAAGCATGCCTAAGCTGGTACTTGAGACTGCCCAACTATCTTGCTGCCTCAGAAATGAAAGTTATGTTGCAGAAGACTGAACTACATAAGAGTCCGTGAGAAAATGACATTTGAAGAAACTGATGAATTTGTAATAGATGAAGTAACCGGGTGATGATGGCAGGAAGGCTAACTCTAGCTGTCGTTCTGCCTCTGCTGAAGCTCCCGTGTGATGGATGGCAAGTAAGATCAGATTACCTTACAGGGGTAGTAAGGCAGTTGTAGGTCTCCTGCCTGCCTTGGTGGCTGCTAGGCTCCTTTATAATTAAGGGGACCATGTATCCCCCCCGCCCCCCCCAATCAGGGATTGAGCTCAGGACCTTGCATTTGCCAGGCAGGCATTTATGCTCCTTGAGCTATTTCTCTGGCCCCAAGGGGACCATATATCCTGATTATTTGAGATACCTTAAATTCTCCATTGTCCTGGTGTGTTTATCAGCTCTCTTTTCATTCTTAAAATGATTCTAGTTTGGATGATAAATTATATAGTCACCTGCTTATCATCTGAGTTATTGGTATTCAAATTAAACCGTTAGAAAATTGTTGGTTCTTGGATTATAGTAAGTTATCCCTTCCTTTCTATGCACAGTTCCTGAGCTACTGTCACTTGTGGTACTTTATTTTTCATTTTATGTGTTTGGTGTAGGGTCTCACTGTGCAGCCTGGACTCATAGTGATCTTCCTGTTTCAGCTTCCTCACTGCTGAGATTACAGGCCTGAGTTGTCAGCATAGCATGTGGGACCAGGGATCAACCCTGTGCTTGCCAAAGCAGGCACTTAGTCTGCTGAGCTATCTTGTCAGCTCTTTTAAAATCTTCTGTGAGTTGTTGCTTTTTACAGAATTAATTTTTTTTTTTTTTTTTTTTTTTGTCTTTTTGAGACAGGGTCTCGCTATGCAGTTGAGGCTGGTCCTGCGCTCACTTTTGTAGCCCAGGCTGGTCTCGAACTCGCACCGATCCTCCTGCCTCAGCCTCCCAAGTGCTGGGATTACAGGCGTGAGCCACCACGCCCGGCTTACAGAATTAATTTTGAAGAAAGGCATTTTGAGGAAGGATTCCCCACTGAGGGGTCTCCCCCCCCAGGACTGGAGTTAGAACTCACAAACTTGCACTTGCCAGGCAAGTACTTTTGCCATGGAGCTATCTCCCTGGCCTCTTTTTTGTCTTTTTGAGACAGACTCTTGCTATGCAGTTCAGACTGGCCTTGAGCTCACTTTTGTAGCCCAGGCTGGTCTGAACTCGCACCAATCCTCCTGCCTCAGCCTCCTGAGTGCTGGGATTACAGGCGTGAGCCACCACGCCCGGCGTATCTAACTTCTAATTGTATTCTTTTGGCTCAGTAGTTAAAGTCAAGTGACTAATTGGAACCTCTGAGAAGTATGTCTTTTTTTTTTTTTTTTTGATAGATGCCTTGACCAAGTTTGATGGGTTAGCAGTGATACTTCCTTACTTGCTGCCATAGGTGGCTGACACACGTGCCTTGCTTGGCAAGAAACATCTGAGCCCTGGGTGTTTGACAGTTACTTTAAGCAGCCCTTAATTTAGTCTCAGAGTGGACCTGTCTGTTCACTCCTGCTAGTTAGTGTGCCTTCCCAGAACTGTGAAAGCACTGGGACCTGCATTGATTCAGTCCTAGAATTACTCAAGAGAAAAGAAAGCCTTTATTCCTTTATTTATTTATTTATTTGTTTGTTTGTTTGTTTGTTTGTCTTTTTGAGACAGGGTCTCGCTATGCAGCCCAGGCTGGCCTTGAGCTCACTTTTGTAGCTCAGTCTGGTCTCAGACTTGCACTGATCCTCCTGCCTCAGCCTCCCAAGTACTGGAATTACAGGTGTGCACCACCACGTCCAGCTAAGAAAGCCTTATTGTTAATTTTGCTTATACAGTTTTGTAAAAGTCTAGTCAGGAAGTGACATACATACAGAATAAAAGGAAAAATCAGAAACTGTTGAGAATGAAGAGTATTTGTAGTATAATTAAGAAAGGGTACTTTGCAGGTCAGTCCCTGGGGCAGAAGAGGTGAGACAGGAAATGAAGACAATCTGTAGTCTGACAAAGTATATCTACTATTTTAACATCTAGTATCTACTATTTTAACATCTAGATTTAGAATATTAGTGGAGCTTTAAGAACATGTTTTTATTTTTTACTTTTTTTATGGTTGGCGTAGCCTGCCCTGGGGATGAGGCTGGCACAGCATGTGGCGCCAGGGATTGAACTGCAGTCCCTGAGGTTACCTAAGCTTGCCTAAGCAGGTGCTTTAGACCACTGAGCCATCTAGCCCCAAGAACATGTTTATAGTTAGTGTCTTCTTGATTAATTTGAGGAGCCACGTCACTAGTTTGCTTGTTTCTGTTTCTTCTGTTCTTTTTCTTTCTTTTTAATGGAGGCTAAGAGTAGTATATATTTATTGGGAGAAAGAAAGCTTCTGGAGAGAACAAAAGGGGGCCCTGAGTGGGTTGTCCCCCACTAATTTCATACCTTATTGTTGAGAATGTTGTATGTATGTATGTATGTATGTATGTATGTATGTATGTTATGGCTGGCTCAGCCTGCCTTGGGGTTGGGGCTGGTGCAGCATGTGGTGCCAGGGATTGATTCGAGGTCGCTGTGGTTGCCTAAGCTTGCCTAAGCAGGTGCTTTAGACCTCTGAGCTATCTTGCTGGTCTGCTCCCCAGTCTTAAGTAATTTTTTTTCCATTTTTAGATGTTCAGATTATTTTTTATTTTTACTTCTATTTTTCGTGGTACTGAGGATAAAACTATAGGGATCTTGTGCTTGTGAGGCAGGCGCTTATGCCACTGAGCTATCTCCTAGCCCATCTCTGCAGTTCTATAGGATTTTAAAAACATCATTTTCTTCATGTATTGTTGAATATTCTTCTAAAACAGGGTTTTTCAGTTTCAACTTTATTGACATTTTGGACTGGATAATTCTTTATTAAGGTCCGCTGTCATTGCGTTGTAGAATATTTAGCATTATCATTGGCCTTTATTCATTGTATGCCAGTAGCAGTGCTCCCTGGGGAGCAAAATCACCTGATTGACACCCACCCTCATTCATTTATTCATTTATTTGTGGTACTGGGGATTGAACTCAGGCCCTGTGCTTGCCAGGCAAGCACTTACTCTACTGAGCTATTTCCCCGGCCCACCCTCCCTCATTTAAACATTGTTCTTCAGTAATAGTTCTCAAATTCTTTGGCCTCTAGATTTCTTTATAATCTCAAAACTTATGAAGATCCCCCCCCCCAAAAAAAAAAAAAACAAAGAAAAAGAAGAAATTCAGTTCATGTGACTATCTATGATTTTATTGTACTAGAATTCATTTAGTTAGTTTTGTATTTCTGAGACAAGGTCTCGCTGTGCAGTTCAGGCTGGCCTTGAGCTTACGTTTGTAGTCCAGGCTTGATCTTGAACTCGCATTGATCCTCCTGCCTCAGCTTCCCAAGTGCCGGGATTATAGACGTGCACCACTACGCCCTCCTCCTCTTTCTTTCTTTTTTTCTTTCTTTCTTTCTTTCTTTCTTTCTTTCTTTCTTTCTTTCTTTCTTTCTTTCTTCTTCTTCTTCTTCTCCTCCTCCTCTTCCTCCTCCTCCTCCTCCTCCTCCTCTTCCTCCTCTTCTTCTCCTCCTCCTTCTTCTTCTCCTTCTTCTTCCTCCTTCCTTCCTTCCTTCCTTTGTTCTTCTTCCCTCCTCCTCCTCCTTTCTAACATCATAGAAAATATTTATTTATTTATTTATTTTTTTTGAGACAGGTCTCACTATGCAGTTGAGGCTGGCTTTGAGCTCACTTTTGTAGCCCAGGCTGGTCTCGAACCCGCACTGATCCTCCTGCCTCAGCCTCCCGAGTGCTGGGATTACAGGCATGCGCCACCACGCCCGGCTATCATAGAAAATATTAGTTCATTGAATTTTGCAGGTTTTTTAAAAAGTACTCTACCACTGAGCTACATCCTCAGTGCAGTTTTCTAAATTGTGACACATTTCATCATTTTTAAGAGTCACATATATTAGGCTTTGCCTCTAAATTAAAAAAAAAAAAAACAACTTTTTTTAAGAGCTGAGGAGATAGCTAAATGGTAGAGCAGTTCTGAGTTGGATCCATTATAGGAGGAGAAGGGAAAAGAAGACTGAAAAATCACTTTTTACTTATAAGCTTGATTTCTGTCATTGGCTACAAGTTCTGCCACTTATTTTCCTGTAAGTGACTGTCTCGTATTGTTTAATTTTGAGAAAATATTGCCAAACATCCTAAGTCTAACCATACTTTGTCATTTCAAGTAAAAATGATACTCTGGAAAAAGAAAAGACAGTTCAGCTTGTAACACCAACTATCATACATAGATAATCACTGATCTTCAGTATGTAACAGCAGTGCTATATACATTTTTCCCATTTCATGTTACAAAGTACTAAGATGTGCTCCCACTGAAATTTGATAGAATTGTTTTTACTGTTTCATCAAGGACACTCCCAAGTGAAAGTAGTGTTTGTTTTTTATAGCAGTAAGTGGCAGTTAGGAATACACAGAAAGGGGCCGGGGAAATAGTTCAGTATACACGCTTGCCTGGCAAGTGCAAGGGCCTGAGTTTGATTCCTGGTCTAGCAAAAAAAAAAAAAAAACACAGAAGACCAGTGCAGTTTGTATCACTGCCTTAATGGGTGCTAAGGCACCAGTACTTTACGTACCATTGCTTTTCCACCAGCAATAGTGTGCAGACGACTGGAAAAAAAAAAAAGTGAATACAAGGAAAAAAACCCCCACAAATTTCCTGTAATTATGCAAATATCTCTGACTTGGCAGACGTAAAGTCTAAACAACTATTCAGAAGCATGGTGCAGCAGTGTTATATCCTTGTCAGCATCTGCATCCAAATTTATCAGTCTGGTTGTATTCCTTCTGCTTAATTTTTGCTTCTACCACAATGTTTTTCACTGAGTCCTTGTGAAAATAATTTTTTCATTTAAAATAAAATTTTTAAGCCAGGCCTGGTGGCACATGCTCGCAATTCCATCACTTGGGAGGCTGAGGCAGGAGGATTGGTGCAAGTTCAAGACCAGCCTGGGCTACAGAAAGTGAGCTCAAGGCCAGCCTGAACTGCATAGCGAGACCCTGTCTCAAAAGACCAAAAAAAAAAAAATCTGAAACTAGAAATAAAATAATTCTAAAAAAAAAGTTTATTGTTAGTTAAGTTCTTATATAACTGGCCTTGGATTACTGGTGAGGCTGAATATTTTTATCTTGACTTTTGGCCATTTTGTATTCTTCAGCCTGATTACAGTGCAGGTGATTGGGTTACAACTTCTTTTGTTAAAATAGTGAATTTTACTGCCTCTGAGATTATTTCCCAGTTAATCTTGTTTCCATTTGGGTATGTCTTTCAGTCTTATATACAAGTCCTCTTAAAAAGGCAGTAAAGGTATCTGATAACCTATTCAAATTTCAAGAGCTTTCAGTCCTTTTATACTGTTGTCATATTTAAAGAGTATTACTTGAACTGTCATTTTTTTTTTTTTTTTTTTTTCTGGCTTGACTCCCCTTAAAGCAATATTTGAAAGGAAACCTTGTGGTGGTGCACGCCTGTAATCCCAGCACTTGGGAGGCTGAGGCAGGAGGATCGGTGCGAGTTCAAGACCAGCCTGGGCTATGAAAGTGAGCTCAAGGCCAGCCTGAACTACATAGTGAGACACACCCATCTCAAAAAGACCAAAAAAAGAAACCCTGTATTTTCTATAATACCTATGAATTGATAGATTTTATGTGGTTGTTTTTAATAGCAGTATAAAAGACAAAATTTTAAAAATAATTTCTCCATTGTTTAAAATCACTCAGTCTACTTATATTTATACCACACTGAGCTTTCAGTGATAACTTGTTGTGGCATGTGTGCTGTAAGTTCACTAGCATTGCTTTAGAGCCAGCAGGGATCTTGGACTCATCTAGGATTTGAGCCCCACTCTTTCTCTTATTGGTGGTGTGCTCTTGAGCAAATGAGTTTAACCTCTTTCTGCCTCAGTTTCCTCACTGGCCAAATGGGGACGTTGACAAAAATGATCTCTCAGATGTTTTCCAACTCTATTCAATGACTCTCATGTAAGGAAAAAAGGGACACAATGGATGTTCAAGTACAACTTGGATTATGATTAGAATTTTAGTTTTAACTCACAACTGAAGTGTTGAATTATGACCCAAATGTTAGCTACATATGTGCTTCTATATGGTCTCAGATAAAAATTTAATCCTTAAAGAGTTCTGGGAAACAATTACAACACCCTCTCTTTTGTGGGGTTAATTGAGAAATCCTGGGTCAGTGTCTCTATAAGGACACTTGAGATCTGTGTGTATCCAGGAGCCTTTGAAGGCTGTGTAGAGGAGCCTGAGCCTTCATTGAGTTGACAGCTTAAGTTACAGCCAGCCTTAGGGAACAAATTGATCTCCAAAGTCAAAGGTTCACTCTATTTTTAATATTTGTGTATTCCTTTTTCTATTTCTGTTTAGGAATTAGACAGGGACTGATGTACTGTCAGGATCTTGAAACACTAGCATTTTGTTGTAGTCTACTGCTTTTAGATGTTATTTCCTGCAGCTTTTACCACCTAACTAAAGCCTCTGTTTTAGTGCCTACTTCTATATAATGTAAACTATTCCAAGGTAGGGGGCTGGGCCTGAGTTCAGTTCCCCATTCCACACACACACACACACACACACACACACACACACACACACACAGTCCAAGATAGGAGCCAAGATAAGACAGTGCCTTAATTTTTTATCTTTAAAATGAAGATGTTGAGCCGGGCGTGGTGGCTCACGCCTGTAATCCCAGCACTTGGGAGGCCGAGGCAGGAGGATCGGTGATGTTGAGCTGGGTGTGGTGGCGCACGCCTGTAATCCCAGCACTTGGGAGGCTGAGGCAAGAGGATCGGTGCAAGTCCGAGACCAGCCTGGGTTGCCAAATTGAGCTCAAGGCCAGCCTGAATTGCATAGGGAGACACTGTCTCAAAAAGACTACATAAATAAATTAAAATAAAATGGGGATGTTTGGGGGAAAATGAGATAATAGATAAGTGGACTCAGCTTTCAATGGAAGGATGCCAGATAAAGGGACTGTCATGTGGGTGCGGTGGGGCACACCTGTAATCTCAGCACTTGGAGACAGTGAGACAGGAGGATTGCCTTGAGTTTCAGGCCAGTTTGCACACATAGTGTGTTAAGGCTAGCCTGAATCACAGAGTAAGACACTGTCTCAAAAAATGAACAAGAGGGGCCTGGCAGGATGGCTCAGTGGTCTAAAGCGCCTGCTTGGGAAAGCTTGGGCGGCTGCAGGGACTACGGTTCAGTCCCCGGCAACACATGCTGCGCCAGCCCTGCCCTCAGGGCGGGCTGAGCCGGCCATAAAAATGAGTGAATAAACAAAGGTTCTGAAACAAGAAAAAAATAAAATAAAATAAATAAAATAAAATAAAATAAATGAACAAGAGGGGAAAAGTTAGGGTATTAGTAACCTGGAGTTGCTTTCTTTATGGCAATAACTGGCTAAAGCTGAGTAGTAGTCTGTCCTTTAAAAAGGGTTATGTGCTCTCTAGCCTTTTATTTAATCAAGTAGGTTTCACCCATGTCCTTCATTGCTTGGTTCCTGTTGTATTTGAAAGGCTGAATTGCATCAGGATAGAGTCTAGAGTCAGATTTCATGGATTCATATCCCAACTTCAACTCTATAGTGTGAAACCTATGTACCCTTAGTGTTCCTTTAGTTTCATCTGGATAATAAGTATTACCAACATTATGGGGTAGTTTCAAAGATTAGAACAGCTACTAGATGTGAGGCGAACGTGATAACCACTACACTACGGAAACTGTTAGAACAGCTACTAGATGTAAAACCTTTTTTTTTGTCTTTTTGAGACAGGGCCTCACTATGCAGTTTAGGCTGACCTTGAACTCACTTTTGTAGCCCAGACTGGTCTTGAACTCAGAGTGATCCTCATTGCAGCCTCCCGAGTGAGTGCTGCAATTACAGTCACGTGCTGCCACATCTAGCTAAAACCTTTACAGTACTCCCTGAACTAGAGTACATTTAGCTGGTGTTAGCTGCTACTTGAATTCAAATACTGGTGTACATCAGTAATACCAGCACTTGGGAGGCTGAGGCAGGAGGATTGATGGTTGCAAGTTGAAGGCCAGCCTAAGGGGCTGGCCTGATGGTTCAGTGAACTAAAGTGCCCGCTTAGGCAGCTGTTAGCACTCTGCCCTTTATTCTAGAAACTCCCAAATGGCCATCTGCAGGGGGCTCTCTACAAACCAGAGATGACATCTGTGCGTGATTGTAATTGGGACTGAAGACAGTGGCTCCACCCTGCCCTTCCATGTTGCCATCCTGGCCAGCAGTTGTTTTTTGTTTTTGTTTTTTTCCTGGAACCAGGGATTGAACTCAGGCCCTTCCGCTTGCCAGGCAAGCACTTATTCTACTGAGCTATCTCCCCAGCCCCTGACCAGGGGTTGTGACGCAAGCCTGTGATCCCCGCACTCGGAAGGCTGAGGCAGGAGGCTCCCCGTGGCTCCTACAGATGCCCATGCCACGCACCAGGTGCTCCCACATACGTAGGACGTCGTAGTTGTGTAGATTGTCTTTTGTCCTCGGAGATGTTGGAGTAAGGTGTTTTCTACCTTGGGTGTAGTTGCTACTCAGGCTCTAGCTTCTCAGGCTGCAAGCACCGCCCCACTGGGTCTCACTTGCACCCCACTGAGGGTCTCTTTATTGTTTTAGGGCAGGGTCTACAGGGTGTTCAGGGTCTCACTACTAGATCAGACTCTTAGTGATCTGTTTAAAGCCTCCTGAGAGCTGGGATTACAACACAGCTACCAGGGTTTGATCCTGCCGAGAGTGCGCTGAGATGACAACTGAGACTGGGCTCGTGCTGTAATCCCAGAACGTGGGAGGCTGTAAATAGGAGAATCACTACGAGTCCAGTCTACATAGTGAGACCCTGAAAACCCTGTAAGCCTGCCCTAAAATACAAAAACAAATAAACAGACAAACAAAAACCCAACAACAATCAAGGCAAAAGCGTGGGCTACAAAGTTGAGTTCAAGGCCAGCTTGAACTGTAGAGCAAAACCCTCATTCAAAAAGCCAAAAGTATTTTTTAATATAAAAAATTGGCTAGCATTTATTATGTATCTTAATATGTATTAGGCAGTAGACAAGTCTTTTCACAAATCTAGCACATTACCTTGTTTGCAAGAGGGCCATAATTTGTATGACTTGCTGCCAGATAACCTACCCAGTTGGTCTCTTACCAAGTGTGTTAACCCTAACAATAATACTATGAAGCAGGTAAAGCTCTTTTCCCGCTATTACCTGTGGAGGGACTGCAGTTTAGAGAAATTAACTGGCCTAAAGGCAGCCACATTGAGAGCTGAACTGTACTCCTTTATTATTAAGCCTGTGTTTTTGAGTGCTGCACTCTGCTGCCTGGCGTCATACTGCCGTTTAACAGATTGAATTGCAGATGTGGGCAAATAGAAATTCTTAGTCTTAAAAGTTTTTGCAGCCAGGTGTGGTGGCACATGCCTGTAATCCCAGCACTTGGGAGGCAGAGGCAGGAGGATCAGAGAGTTCTGAGACCAGCCTGGGCTACCAAAGTGAACTCAAGGCCAGCCTGAACTGCATAGCGATGATGCAGGAAGAAAAAACTGATCTGGGGTGGATGACCTCCAATAGGGAACCTCCAAATGATACAGGGAAAACGGATCCCCAACCTGAAAAGTACCTGGGATGAGTTTATGTTCTCTGAAATCGACGAATGAATTTTGGGAGCAAACAGAGGTAATGAGCAGAACATACTTATTGAGGGAAAGAAAACTCCTGTCCAAGAGAGGGACAGGAGGGGGTCCCGAGTGGGTGTGCCCCGGAAGCTGTCTCTTCCAGGGACTTTTATAGAGAAGACATGGGAACTCGCTTAGGTCGATATGAGGTGGGACAAAGACTATGGCCAACCAATGAGATTACAAGCACCATTGCTCAGGTAAAATTGATTAACATCAGCATCCAATGGGAAGGCAAGTCACTTAACAAGCGGGCCAGAACACCACCTATTGAGCTTGGGCTCCTGACTCTTTCTAGACTCTTTCAAGGTGATTGATACTCATTTAGCATATCAATCCCTGATGCCCATCTTTAAGGAACTATGTAGTTGCTTTTAATTACTCTTGTCACAAGGTCTGGCCCACAGTAAAGGAGTGTCTGTCTCTAGTTGTAGAGTCACCTTGTCTTCCATGTTGTCTTTGAAGTCCTGGCCCTGTCTGACTGCCTATAATATTTCTGTCTAACTCAGCTGGCTACAACAGCGAGACCCTCAAAAAGACAAGACAAAACAAAAAAATTACAAAATTTTGTTCAGTGGAGTGAGCAAAAAAGTCCTCACTGAGTTAAGGTAGATAAATACAAAGTAATTAATAAAAATAATTCAAACTTTGTAGAATAATTTTCTCCAAGATACCCAATTAGGACTTGAGAGTCATTGATAGGCTATTCACTTCAAGATCAAAAAGGCCAGTCAACATCTTGTACCTACTTGGATGACTGCTGTCCCCTCCATAGATAACGTTGCTGAAGTTGTGGAAAAATTGGAACCATTGTGCATTGCTCATGGGAATTTAAGATGGTGCTGCCACTCTAGAAAACAGCGTGGTAGCTTCTCAGAAAGTTAAACATGGGATTATCCTATGCTCCAGCAGTTGCACTTGTATAAATGTGCTAGAAGAGTCTGGGTGGGGATGGGGATGGGGATGGGGAGATAGCTCCGTTGCACACGTGCCTGCCTGACAAGTACAAGGTCATGAATTCGAACCCCCAAAAAAGAATGGGGAAAGGGCTTAAACTGGTATTTTTATTTTATTTTATTTTTGTCTTTTTGAGACAGGGTCTC
>PVJA010052650.1:0-12307 GCA_004027025.1 Myocastor coypus
GTAGCCTGGCCTGACTCTGGCACTTGGGGGTTGAGCCGGCCCTCCAGTAGTGACTCTGACTGCTTTAGGGCGACTTAACCTCTAAGTCATGCTTAGCAATGTCTGACCTTAGTCGGTTGTCATCTGGCAGGAGGGACACAGAAGGTATAGGGCGCGCAGTCCCGCAGTTGGGGCCGCGCCCCCTAGTGGCGGCCGGAGCTCCCCGGCCGTCAGGTGCTTTGCTGGGTGTCTCCAAACTCCGTGTCCACAGTTGGGGCGTTGGAAACCCAGCTCCTTATCTCCCCAGAAAGTGACTTACCCGCAGCCTGCTCCGGCTCACCGGCCTGCAGGGAGGCGCTGGAGTCCTGCCTGCCACCACGTCCTGTCAAGCTAGAGCTGGAATCCACTACCTTGTGGGTGGGCGTGGTGGCCTGCTCCCTTGGCTCCAGCTCCACCCTGGTCCCTAAAGATCTGGCCTCCAGCGAAAGCCCAAGTTAGGCTGCTCAGAACTCTGCTCTAGGTCCCTCGTGAGAGCCAATGTCCCCTGACAGCCACAAGGCTGAGCTGCTGTGTTAAAATAGCAGCACAGTGGACGCATATCCATCCCTCTCGCTTTTCTTCCCCTCCCCTCTCTCTCCTCCCCCCCTCCTTCCCTCCTTCCTCTTCTCCCCCTCTCCCTCCCTCTCCCACCCTACCTGACTGGCCTCAAACTGATCTTCCCACACTAACTTTCCAAACACTTGGTATTACACTTGTGCTGGGTTTTTGTTGTTTTCTCTCCTCCTCGCCCTCCTTCCTTGTCCTCTTCCTCCTCCTCCTTTTTGAGACAGAGTCTCACTATGCACTTCAGCCTAGCCTTGAGCTCACTTTGTAGCAAAGGTTGGTTTCAAACTCACAACGATCCTTCTGCCTCCGCCTCCCAAATGCTTGTATTTTTATGTGCAGCAAGAACTGCCAAGTGACTTGTGTTCTACTCACTATCTTGCTTGTCCTCCCTGTGAGCAGCTCTTGGGGACAGGAAATGGTTCTGGTCGCTGTGGCCACCTCCAGTGCCAGCACTGTTTCTGGTGCAGAGATGCCTAGCAAGTATTTATCAAAATGGTGGGAAGATCTGCAACAGTGTCGCGCATGATTTAAGCCTCAGACCAGAACTTGGTGGCTTTCGGCTCCACAACCACCACCTGTAAGTTTTGCACTGGTTCGCCTCTCTGGGCCTCAGCTTCTTAGCAAAAGTCAAAACGGGCCAGCTTGTGTTCTGACAGCGTCAAGTGCATCCGTCCACGTGTACAACACTCCCAGCCGAGCAGGCTCAGGTGCACAGTGTGAGTCTCTTTCCCAGGCGTCTTTCTCCTGTCACCTGCTCAGCCCCTGAGGCGGTGCTCCGCACTCAGTCACCTTCAGTGCCTCGTCCCCAGGCGGTGCTCGTGAGGTGCAGGTGTTAGGGACGGAGGATGCTGGGCAGAGACTTTGGCTTTGTACGAAGGAACTAAGGCGCTGAGCGGCAGGGGCAGCCTCAGTCGGCTCTCTAGTGTTTGCTGCCATTCTGCAACGTGGCCAGCAGGGGGCGAACGGATCCCGGGCTGCTCTGTAGCTCCTGGAAACGCGCCAGGTGGGGACTGCAGGACCCCTCAGGGAACGCTGTGCCCCCAACCGGTATGTTCAAGGGCTCCTCAAAAGTTATGGTGAAGGGGGGACCCGGCGGGATGGCTCAGTGGTCTAAAGTGCCTGCTTGGGAAAGCTTGGGCGGCTTCAGGGACCGCGGTTCGATCCGGCACCACATGCTGCGCCAGCCCTGCCCTCGGAGCGGGCTGAGCCGGCCATAAAAATGAGTGAATAAACAAATAAAGGTTCTGAAACAAGAAAAAAAATTTAAAAAAAGTTATGGTGAGGGGCCTGATGGGATGGCTCAGTGGTCTAAAGCGCCTACTTGGGAGCTTGAGTGGCTTCAAGGACCGCGGTTCGATCCCCTGGCACCACGTGCTGTGCCAGCCTTGCCCTCGAGGTGGGCTGAGCCGGCCATAAAAATGAGTGAATAAACAAACAAAGGTTCTGAAACAAGAAATAAATAAATAAACAAATAAATAAAAAGTTCTTTAAAAAAAAACCAGACCTGTTCTGTACAAGGGAAACTTTAACATCATTAGCAGATGTGGGGCACTTGTAGCATTTATCATGAAGACAATTATTAAAATGAATAACAGAGCTAATGAATATAATAATATTCTGGTTTGTTCGGTCTGGTATCACAGGATGGCTAGAGCGTTGTTCCAAAGGAAGTCTCTGTATTTGATGCCTGCACGACCCAGGTCCCTCACACTCTGTGGTAACCCAGGGCTAGACACACCTGGCAGAGCTTTCTGAGCTTGTTCTAGTCCCTGTGTCCAGAGCCAGTGCCTGCCCTAGGATGGGGGCCCAGGGAGTGGAGCCCAGGCTCAAACTCCCCTCTATTCCCAGCCCTTCCAGGCCAAGGGCCCAGGGGGTACAGGTGGTAGAGAGGCCCTGTCTGATGGATGGCTTTATTTCCTTCTTCATTTTTTTTTTTTTCTGTTTGTTTGTAATGCCAAAATGTTCCCTGTACCACCAACTCCTTCCTGGGCAGGGTTTAGAAACTATTTCCAGATGGGAAATAATTTTAGGGAAGAAGAAGGGCTAAAATTACAGGCAGTGCTGTCGCCAGCAACCGCTGAGATGAGTGGCCGCGCCCTGGAACTTTCCTCAGGCCAGGCGGGCAGGCGTCCCAGTCACAGGCTGGGGAGTGGCCCAGGGCCTGTACCTGCCTCCTGTGCCAGGTGGTTGCTTTGGGACTTCAGAAGAGTCAGACACCCTCATTTGCCCATGTTCTTTCTCTATTTTTTTTAAAAATGTATTTATTACAGAGTCTAGGGCCTCACTATATAGATCGGACTTGTAGTGATCCTCCTGTTTTCAGCCTCCCAAGTGCTGGGGTTACAGGCACACGCCACCATGCCCAGTCTCAATTGCCATTTCAGAGTACCCTGGGGGTGGGGCCGGAATAGCATTCAGAGATGGAACCCCAGCCGATGCGCTCTGCCTAAGCAGGTGCTTTAGTCCACGACTGTGTTCCCTCTCTGTCACCCATGATGAGCTCAGAACTGTCCCTGTGCCTCTGAGTCCAGCCACCGCCTTGCAGGAAGTCCTGCAGGCAGACTGCTGAGCAACCCCGCAGTGCCCTGAGAGGGGCAGAGTGCAGGCAACTCTGGGAAGGGTGCCTGGGCCCATGGAGCAGGCAGTGAGTGGAAGGAGGTGGAAGCTTGCCTGGGGCTCCAGAGTCCGTGTGGGACAGCAGGGCCAGGACTGGCTTAGGGTACAGAGCCCCAGAAACTCACTCTGTTGTTGCTGAGACAAAACACACAGCATCCTTCTGTGGGTTAATAATATCCTTTAGTTATTTCGGGCTGATCAGGCTGGCAGTCTCCCAAACAAGGTTTAAAGTTGGAAACCCTCTAACAGATTTCAAGAATCTGGAGACTGAGACAAAGAAATTCTCTGCATGGCCCGTATTTATTTAGTTTTCAAACAAAGGAGGGGGGTACCGAAGAAAAGCTAGGAATTAGTAGGACCTTCGGAAACATTTACCCAAGTAGCAAATTATGTGCATCAGGAGAACTACCTTATCTTTAGGTTAACGTTTACGGTAGGAGTGCGGAGCCTGCAGCTGCAGTCTCCTTGTAGTTATCTGGGGTTGGAGCCAGGCGTTCTCAGTGATGGCTTTGGACAGACTCAGAAGGAAACACGGGAATCTAATCAGTTAATTTTAAAGCTTGCTCAGAGCCCCTTCGTAGTGGCTTATGGGGGCTTCAGCCATTGTGGGCTGGCCCCAAGGCAGGGTGGCATCACACAGGAGAAATGGTTCATGGGGCTGAAGGTGTCGGGGCAACATGCCAGGGCAACTTGGCTCCTCCTGTCTCTTTTGTCTCCTCCAAGCTACTCAGCGTGGGTAGCCCTTGAACCCCTAATCCTAGTGTGCTCGAGCCTAGCCCTGCACCATGAATCAGTCCCAGAGTCACACAGTCTTGATCCAGCCAACTCTGAAGGAGCTTCCCCTGTTCCTGCAGGAGGCTTTGTGGGGGACAGCTAGACACAAGCCATAACAGACTGTACTGTCAGGTTGGGCCTGTAGGGGGAGCCAATGATTAGGGGTCCTGTGACACTGCCCTGCAGCGCCCTGGGCCTCCACCTGCCTCCCTGCTCCTCTGCTGGTGGGTGGAGTGTGAAGAGGGCTGGACTTGTGGACCCTTTCTCTGGTTGCTAGAAATTCAGTCCTGGGGCAGCAGGCAGAAGTGGGAAGGAAAGTGTGAGGTCCTGCAGACGTTCGGGGGTCTCTGCCAAACAGGCAGAATGGTGAAGGAACCTCCTTTTGCTCAGCAGGGGTCCCTTCCCTTCTCACCCCTCACAGGCTGTGTGACCTTGGCCAAGTCAGTTCACCTCTCTGTGTCTTTGTTGTCTTCTTTGTGAAAAGGGATGACAGCACCTGCTTGGATGGTGACTGTGGGACTCAAGGGAACTGACACCCGTGAGGTACTTGGCTTCCAGAGGGTGCTGCAAAGTGTTGGTCACTGTCACCGTGACTGTTGTCATCAGCGGCATCATGGCCATCGTCTGCCTCCAGACTTCAAGGCAACGAACCCAGACTCCAAGATGCCCGTGGTTTAGTTCTTCCAACCAAGTGTGTCACCCATTAACCTTGATGTGACCTCCCCAGATCCAGACCAAAATATCTGAGATCTCCGGATTCCCTCCTGGTGCCCTGCAACCCTGTCACTGAGTTGTTCACCAGGGCCCCAGCCTCCCCTCTGTCTCCTGCACCAGTCCATGTCGGGCAAGTGAACCCGGGCATGGGGCTCCTGGCACATCCTTCAGCTCCTGCCTGCCTGGGCACCGGACCTGTCACTTCCCCTGGGGTTGGTATTTCTCCTAAAACAACAACTTCTCTGGGCTCCACGACTGCTACCCCCACCTGTGCAATGTCTACACCCCCTGCGCTCATCTCTGACAGAAAAAGAAAAGGGTATAATCGTGTGTGATTTCAGGTCCCACAGCCAGTGCACATTTTCAAGCCCATCAATGCTTGGAACCATGGGGACCCTGAAGGTGTGAACGGCAGAGGGCTCGTAGAAGAGGACGGGCTGAGACTCGTGCCCTTTGCATTTCTCTGCTAAGAGATCATGATGAGTCAGCATTGCTTTCTCACTTTGAAAAATATATGTAACATGCAGGTAAGATTTGTAGGTTGAGGCTGAGGATGTCCGCTGGTAAAGCACCTGCTTAGCATGCTTGAGGCCCTGGGTTCCATCCTCAGTGAAAAACAAAAAGGAAAAAGTGAAAAAAAAAAAATTCTGCAATGAGAGCTGACGTTTTCTGCCCTGGAATCCAGGTTCTCTGTTCCCTTTCCCAGCCTGTTTCCAGCTCCCCTGGCCCCTTCCACAGCGAGTGTGCACCTGTGTGGTACAACATGACAAACATTCGTGTTACATGCGTACAGACCCAATGTTGCCATGTCTTTTAGCCTTTTCCCCACTCATCTTGTGTCTTAGTTACTCTTTTTCTTGTTGCTGAGACAAAATACACGATGCCCAAGGTTAAAGAACAGAAGGTTTATTTGTCTCATGGTGTATAAGGTTCTAGCCCCTGTAGCAGGCTGGCTCCAAGGTAGGATACCGTGGCAGAGGACACTGCAGAGGAGACCCAGGCCAAGGTGGGCAGAAGGGGGCAAGCGAAAAGGGAAGGACCTTAACAGTGTCTTGGGCTGGCCAGAAAGCTCAGCGGATTAAGGTTCCTGCTTAGGCAGACACAGATATCTAATTGGATCCCCTGCGTTCTGTGCCGGCCCCGCTCCCGGGGTGTGCTGAGACAGCTATTAAGACTGGGCCTGGTAGCATGCGCCTATGATCCCAGCGCTTGGGAGGCTGAACACAGGAGAATCACTGTGAGTCTGATCTGTGTAGTGAGACCCTGTAGGCCCAGTATGAAATACATTTAAAAAACAAAATAAAATAGTGTCTTTCTGCCCCTTTTATGGTGTATCCAGGCTACCAGGATTGGGATGGAGCCAAACAAATCAGTGGACTGATTTAGTATGACACGTCACACACTCTAGACCCAGCCACCTCTGAAGAAGCCCCACCTATGACCATGTGAGGCTTTGGGGGACATCCAGACACAGGCCATCACACCCTGTCTTGCTGACCTCCTCATAGCACTGTCAGTATCGTCCTTGTCCACAGCTGGGTTGTATCCCACTGGACGGCTGGCCCACACATATCTAGCTTCCTCCTTTATAGGTAGACCAATAAGTCGTCTGTAGTTTTTTTTTTTTTTTTTTTTTTTTTTTTTTTTTTTTTTTTTTTTTTTTTTTTGTTGTTGTTATTGCTGTTTCCAGTATCAGGGATCAAACTCAGGACCTGGCACATGCCAAGCAGACACTTAAGCCACTCAGCTATCTCCTTGGCCTTGTCTACCATCACAAAGCAATGCTGTATTAGTTAGGTTTGCACTTCATATCATTGTGTGTGTGTGAGTGTGTGACTGTACCTGTGGGAGAAATTTCTGAGAGCCAGATTTTGTGCCAGATTCGCGCTCTTTACCTTTTGACCCACATGGCTCAGCCATGTTTTGCAGAGATTCTCCCACCTACAGGGTGTGAGTGTGCCTATTTTCCCAGAGCTCAGCCCACATTGCTATGTTTGCTTATTTATTTATTTATTTATTTATTGGTACCAGGAATTGAACTCAGGACCTTGTGCTTGCCAGGCAGAGACTATTGTCACACTGAACTATAGCCTCAGTCCTTGTTTTTTTTTTTTTTTTTTTTTTTTTTTTTTTTTTTTTTTTTTTTTTTAACAGTAGCAACGTTTTATTTTATTTTATTTTTTAAAAATTTAATTGATTAATTTTTTTGTGGGACCAGGGTTTGAACTCACAACCTTGTACTTGTCAGGCAGGCACTTGTGCCACAGAGCTATCTCCCCAGCCCCACAAAGTTTTATTAAAGGCAGGAAAAAGAAACACTCTACAGAGCATGGTTGGGCCAAGTGAAAGTAGGAAAAGCAGCACACTCCACGGCATGAGGGCGGGCCACCATGTAGGAGAGAACATGGTGGCTGAACTTTCTGACTTTGTCATACTAATAGGTAGAAGTGGGTATCTCAGCATAGCTTGACTGCTGTTCTGAACTAAGAGTGAAGCGTGTCTCCACTTGTTGGGCTGAACATGGAATCATGGGTATGTTGGAGAGCTCTGGGCTGTGTGTGTGTGTTCTATTTTATTTTCCCCTCTATTGTTAATACCCTGGATCCATGGCATCTGTCCCTGGATATTCATGCTTCATTTAAAAGCAGACAGAGCAGTACTGCCTTATGGGAGAAAGTTCTCCCTTGTTTCCTCAGAGACCCGTTCCCAAGATCCCCAGCACCTCTCCCTAAGGTAAAAAGCCACTCCTTTCTGTTCTCTCCTGTCAGCCTCTATGTTCTTGTCCTTGGGTGAGGAGCATTTTTCAGTCATGAGGAAACCTGGGCTCGAGGTCATCCGCTTTGAGGCAGGAAGACACACAGGCCTGGGGGAAATAGGGCTCAACCTGCTGTGAGAGCCAAGGCCACAGGGCTGGAGCAGCCCTCTGCCACTTCCCGACTGGGCCCCAGGCTGTCATTCCTTAGGGTACATTCAGGCCAGAGACCTTCTCAGGGTCCAGCTGCCCCTCTCCAGGCTGCCGGCCTCAGGCCTTCTCTCCCGGCTCCCCTTGACCCAGGGGAAATGAAACTCCCAACCTGAAAGGTAACTGGGATGAATTTGTGTTCTCTAAAACTGAACAATGAATTTTAGGAATAAATGGAGGTTAAGAGCAGAATATCTATTGGAGGAAAGAAAGTTTCTGTCCTACACAGGGAATGAAGGGGTGCCCTGAGTGGGTTGTCCCCAGGAAGCTGTCTCTTGCAGGGATTTTTATACAGTAAAACCATGTGGGGGGCCCGGCAGGATGGCTCAGTGGTCTAAAGTGCCTGCTTAGGAAAGCTTAGGCAGCTCTAGGGACCACGGTTCAACCCCCGGCACCACATGCTGTTCCAGCCCTGCCCTCAGGGTAGGCTGAGCCAGCCATAAAAATAAATAAATAAGCAAACAAAAGTTCTGAAACAAGAAAAAAATAAAAATAAATAAAATAAATAAAAAATTAAAAAAAAAAAAAAAAAAACAAACCATGTGGTGAGGTGGGCCTAAAGTGGAGAACATGGGAAATTGTTTAGGTGGGCATGAGACGGGACAAAACTATGGTCCACAGTGCCTGCTTGGCAAGAGCAAGGTCCTGAGTTCAATCGTGGGTTCTGAAAAAAACCCAAAAATCAAAACCATAGTCCACCAATGAAATTACAAGCACCATTGCTCAGGTACAATTGATTACATCCAGCACCAAATGAGGGAGTCGTGTAGCAAGTGCGCATGAATACAGGACAGGGTCTCTTCCTGTTGGAGGTTTGGTTAGTGACTCTTTCAGGCTCTTTCAAGGTGATTTATACCTATAGAGTATATCAACCTCTGATGCCCATCCCCAGGGAAGTAAGTGGCTATGTTTGTTTACTCTTTTGTCTTGAGGTCTGGCCCACAGTGGGAGTGTCTGTCTCTTCCAAAGTCGCAAAGTCACCTTGTCTTCCATTTTTTCTCCTTAAGGGCCTGGCCCTGACTGACCACCTATAAATATTTCTATCTCAGCTGCGTACAACACTCTTACAGCCCAGGGCCTGTTGGAGAAACAGGAAGATCTATTCTCCCAGGAGTGCACAGAGCTAAGTGACAGGGAGTGGCGTCACCTCTGTCACCCTCTCTGTGTGGCACACAGTGCCACAGGGGCTCCCAGACTTGTGTGCAGAAGGCTGGAGGCTAAGTCACAGCTCTGAGCCACTATCTGCTCTTCAGTGAAAGAAAAGGCAAGACCTAGCGCCAGCGTCGGCCTCGCTTGACTTGGTCACCACATCCGTCTCCACCCAGGAACCACACAGACCCCAGATGTTTACAGAACACCCGCCTGGCCAGCGGGGGGGAGGGGGGGGCAGCGCACCACCTTTGGCACCAAGGACTGGATTCATGGAAGGCAGTGTTTCCACGGGCAGAGGTGAGGACACGGTTTGGGGATGATGCAAACACAGGACTTGTGGCGTGCTCTTCATTTCCATATTATGACATTGGGTTCTCATGAGGAGCACACATGCTAGCTGGCTGCCCCACAGGAGGTGGGATGTGGACACTTTGCCTTGGAAAGGATTGCTGTGAGACCCGAGGGTCCAGCGGAGCTAAGGCTGCCGGTGGAGTTTTGGTTGCTAACCAGCTGGACCAGGAGGATAAGGGATAAGGGACAGGAGTAGAGTAGTGAGGACGTAGCACTGGTATCAGGTAGAGGGAGGAGCTGAGCCTACGCCTGCCCTGCCCCCGCCCTGCCGGCGGCAGCCTCCAAAGCAGGATATGCAAGGGGAGGAGACAGAATCTCCCCTCAGGCCTTTAAGGAACCCGGCCCATCCACACTGTAGCCTAGTAAGACCATCTTGGGACTCTGACCTCTGAACTGCTAGGGTCATAACTCGTGTTATTTTCAGCTACCCACTGTGTGAGGGTTTGTTATAGCTCCAACAGGAAATAGCTAAACAAGGGTAACAAACTGCCCTTCAGCGGGTGCTGTGGAGGATAAGGGACAGAGGGAGGACAGGGAACATGCAGGGAACATGGTGAACAGGAAGAGAGCCTTTCTGGGAAGGCAACGTTTAAGCAGAGGTGTAAAAGAGCGGTAGGCATGAGGCATATGGTTCTTTTTGTTTGTTTGTTTGTCTTTTTGAGACAGGGTCTCCCTGTGCAGTTCAGGCTGGCCTTAAACTCACTTTTGTAGCCCAAGCTGGTCTCGGACTCACACTGATCCTCCTGCCTCAGCCTCCCAAGTGCTGGGATTACAGGCGTGCACCATCACGCCCGGCTTAGGCATGTGCTTCATGAAGGAAGTGAAACAGGTGGCAGGGACAAGTGCAAAGGACCTACGGTGGCGTGTCTGTTGCTCCTGGACAGAGAGGACAGGTGGTTAGGAGCGGCAGCCAGCAGGGTGGGAGTCAGTGAGCTCCGGCAAGGCGGGCCAGAAGGTGGGCAAGAAGAATCACTCCACAGACACATTCTAGGATCCCAAGAGCCGTGCATACTGCACCCTAGGGTCCGGCCTGGTGCTCTGTTTCCCAGAAGCAGAGCTTTCGTGGGCCCTTCCCAGCTCTCCCTGGGCCTGCTGAGGTGGTTTCCCAGTCACTGAAGTGAGGAAAGAGGCTCTCGCAGGCCTCCCTTGATATGGCTTCTCCGCAGTGCCTGGTACAGCCTGGCTGAGCAGGAGAGAGAGGCTTCTGTGCAGGAGCAGGGACACCATGCCCTCTCTGTCACCTCAGGACTGCCAGACTCCCTCGGGACCAGAGCTCTGGCCTGGGGCAGAAGAGCAAGGCCAGTACTCTCTGCTCTGTGTCCAGGGGCTGGTGGGTCGCCCTCTCTGGGCCTCTGCCTCTCCATCTGCACATGCAGGAGTGACCACGGTCAGCAGCCACACCCTCTCCACTGGCCTGTTTTAGCATTTGAGATTAGCTGGAAACACTTCAAAGTTGAGAAACTTCTTGTAAACCTCGAAATTTCTGGTTTGCCTTGAGAAATGTGAAGATCCAGCAGGGCAGTCCAGGGCTGAGCCGCAGCTGCCTCGGCCCCCCACCCAGTGGCCTCCTCCCTCCTGGCCCCGGGTGTGCGGCTGTGCAGCTGTTGACCTCACCCATTCACGCAGCCCGAGTCCCCTGAGTGCAGGACACACGTGGGTCTGCACAAGGGCCTGACTGCAGCCGTCTTTGTAGGGGTGTGGACAGGAGGCCCAGAGCAGGTCCCAGGGTCAGGGCCGGGCTTCGTCAGAGCCATGTTGACAACTGCTAAATATTTTGCCAGGATGTACAGAGCCCCGATGGTGTGCCCAGTGCCCAGCCCAGATCTGATAGGAAGGTCCTGCTTTGAGGGTGGATGTGGTCCTAGAGCCAGGTGACTGGCCAGGGGTGCATGTACTAGAGATCAGGCAGTGAGGAGGAGGGGACAGTGGCTGTGTGGCCTCCCTTCTGTGAGAGGCAAGGGAGAGGGCATAGTCCTGGCAGCTGAGATTCCACTGGACTGGAGGTGACACACAGATCTGGGGTCAGATGATCTGCAGGGTGCTGGCTGCTCACCCTCCATCAGTCTCAGACAAGGGAATGACTCTCTGCCTCAGTTTTCAAATCCATAAAATGGAGCCATGAGTGTGTGCTGCATGGAGGAGTTGGTGGCAGGGCAGAGCTGCCTGGGACATAGCTGCCGTGGTCACGCCAGCTGGCACAACAGCGTCCTCTGTTGGGGCTGCTTCTAAGATGCAAGTTGTGCACTCCCTGGAGGTCTGGGTGGTGGTCGCAGGTGAGCAAGGTGGCAGAGTTCCTGTGACCATGGTGGTGTCCATCCTCCCAGTTGTCCTGCCTGCAGTGGAGGAGCCAGAGTTGCTCTGGGCCAGACAGGAGGAGCCTGGGATGAGTTTGTGGCCCTCTGTCCCCTGGCTGAACCCAGCATCCTGGGATAGCTGGGGCAAGTGTGGGAGGAGGAGGTTGTCAGAGGAGGAAAGAGGAGGCGTGGAGACAGTGCTGCCTGGAGTGCAGAGCACAGAGCACACCTCCTGGCGGGAGGAGCGGGCCCTGGGCAAGTGGCCACAGACTCCCCCTGGGGATCTCTGGGCTCACCATGGCCCAACAGAGACACCACTGCTTCAGGCAGGGTAGGAACTCTCAGTGGAAGGGGTTTTGCCACCAGCCCACTCTGAACTCCAGGAGGCCGGCTCCCCGCCCCACCCCACTCCACCCCTGGCCTTCCAGGCTGGTGGGGACCCAGATTTCACTTCCTCACAAGGGTGCAAGGCCTTGGAGCAAAGCTGTCACTGCTGCTCAGCCTCCCTGCTGTGCCAAGAGCACCTTCTGGAGCTCAAGTCTTCCAGAGAGGAGGGGTCCCAGCTGGGGCGAGGGTGAAAGCAGGAATGAGGGAGGGTGGGTGCAAGAGGGAGGGGAGGAGGTCGGAAGATGAGAGTGGGGAGGTGGGTGGATGGAGAGATGGATGCTTGGGAGGATGGGTGGATGGGTAGATGGGGGAATAAAGGAACAGGTGAGTGAATGCATAGATGGATGTGTGGGTGGATGGGTGGATAGATGAAAGGATGGATGGGTGGGTGGATGGATGGGTGGGTGGATGGATGGGTGGGTGGATGGATGGGTGGGTGGATGGATGGGTGGATGGATGGATGGATGGGTGG
>PVJA010052651.1:0-12302 GCA_004027025.1 Myocastor coypus
AAAAAAAAAAAAAAAAAAAAAAAAAAAAAACAAGAACTTTAAAAAAAAAAAAAAAGAACACAACAGTGAATTGGACAGATAACATGTCCACCCTCAAGGGCTGGGGAAATAGCTCAGCAGGCTGAAGTGCTGTCCTGGTGAACACAAGGTCCTGAGTTCCATCCCCGGTACCAAAAGAACAAAATAAAACATATCCACCCTCGGACGCACATAGGCTGCAGAGGTAATAAATGAGTCAATAAGAAAAAATTTAGAAGGGCCAGCCAGATAACTCAGCAGATTGAAGCACCTGCTTAGGCAAGTGCAGGGATCGGGGCTTGTCCCTTGCTTGCCATGCTCCCACCCCCCAGGCATGCTGAGACAGTGACTGAGAATGGATGTGGTAGCCTACGCCTGTAATCCCAGTGCTTGGGAGGCTGAAAATAGGAGGATCACTACAAGTCTGAGCTGCACAGTGAGACCCTATGTTAAGTACATTAAAAAAAATTAGGAGGAGAAATTTGGGACAAAGAATTCAAACAATGAGATGATATAGCTGCTTCTGAGGAAAAGCCTTTCTGAAAAGGTGGCCTAGGAACAGCTCTGTTTTTTTTTTTTTTTTTTTTTTTTCTTTTTGAGACAGGGTCTCACTATGCAGTTCAGGCTGACCTTGAGCTAACTTTTATTTTATTTATTTATTTATTTTTTCTTTTTGAGACAGGGTCTCACTATGCAGTTGAGGCTGGCCTTGAGCTAACTTTTATTTTATTTTATTTACTTATTTATTTATTTTTTCTTTTTGAGACAGGGTCTCACTATGCAGTTGAGGCTGGCCTTGAGTCTTTTGTAGCCCAGGCTGGTCTCGAACTTGCACCGATCCTCCTGCCTCAGCCTCCCAAGTGCTGGGATTACAGGCGTGAGCCACCATGCCTGGCTTAGGAACAGCTCTTGATGGCTGAGAAGTGATCAATCCTGTGGAGAAGGGAATGGGCTTTCTAAGCAGAGGAGACAGCAAATGCAAAGGCCCTGGGGTAGGCAGTCAGGGCTAGGTTGGAGGAACTAATGGCTTGCTGGCTGTGTGTGGAGTGTGGCTCAGGAAGCTTTGTGGGCATCTGCTGCTGCCAGAGGGAGCAGGAGCTTTTCTGGGTGGCAGCAAGTGGAGATCAGTTCCTGAGAAAGGGAAACTAGTAGCTCTGGGTCATGACATGGCCCTGCCCCAAATACCTGTTCACTTCCCTTCTCCAGTTGCAGCTTCCCTGTGACCAGAACTGCAGGACAGCCTAGGATATAATGGTTTCCAAATTTTGCTTTTGGGTGCAGAAATCCCCTTCTCTATGGGAAATAACTCGGGGGAAGGCTAGGGTGTCGAGGGTTGGCAGCAGAGAGGCGCATTGCTGGCACAGCCAGATCAGAACCCAGAGCCCAAGAGCCGCCCCCCTCAGCCTGTGTGATGCCTCAGCCCTTTAACAGGACCTATCCCAGGGCCAGGTGTGGCTGAGCTCAGGTGGGTGCTGAAGACAGCGGGGCCAGAGCATAGCCCAGGGCAAGCATGGTAACCTCAGATGCAGAAATGCATCACAGGGCCCTTGCCCAGCCAGCCTGTAGCTGCTATAAGTGCCCAGGGGGTTGGGATGGTTCTGTCAGCCCCAAGAAGATGTAAACAGGAAGAACAGGCAACCTTAGGCAGGGAGCTGCTGCAGCCACCCTGGCCTCAGTGCTCCAAAGCAGTGGCCCGGATGCAGCCCCCCCCCAGACCCCCAGAGTCCACAGCTGGGAGCTGAACACTTCAGCTCCACGGCGGATGCAGCAGGTGCCCAGCTGGGGCACCCCATCCTCCTGAAGGAGCCTGCATGCCCGAAAAGCCACAGGGAGTTGAGGGCAGAGACAGGAGCCCTTCAAGTCTGCCAAAACCTACCAGCTGTGTGGCAAAGCATGGAGTTATTCTGCTTCTGAACAAGAAGAATGGAGAGCCATTGTTGGTCCTAACATACACCCTGCTGAGCTGGTGTCTTGGTGCTGTGGCATGGCTGCAGGTTGGCTGCTGGTGCTCCAACCATCTTATTCACATTCAAGGAAGGAGAAGTTGGGAAGGAGTGGTTCAGATCAAGTTCAGCAAAGGAAAAGCTTCCCTAGGAAGTCGCTAATAGACTTTGTTCACTTCTCATTGACCAGAAAAAGTCACGTCCCACTCCTAACCCCAGCCACGTGGGAAGCTGGGAAAGAACTTCATATTTTTACTCTCCGTAAGTGAGAGACCAAGGAAGAGTCTCATCAGTTCAGGGTGTTTGCTATAGCCTGGGCACCATCTACTGCACTTACAGGCACATACAGACTCCTCTCCTTCACGTGATAGGGAAACTGAAATTACATTTGGCAGCACTTAGGACATAGTTAGGACGCACTTGTTAGCATCATGTCACTAGTGAACACGAGCCCTATTCCTTCCAATATGAATGTCATTACTTCCACAGGAAGGGGAAGGAGATGAGAGAGCAGCCACCTGCTCGGGGGCAGTGCACCTGAAATCCCAGCACTCTAGGAGGCTGAGGCAGGAAGATGGGAAGTTTGAGCCCAGCCTAGGGAGCTTAGCAACTTAGTGAGACCTTGTTTCAAAATATACTAGGCTAGGGATACAGCTCTGTGGGAAGGGCCTGGGATCACTTTCTGGGACCTGGTGGGGAGGGGAGTGAAGGGAGCTGTTATCAGAGCAGGGATAGGCGAGGTGCCTGACAGTGGTACTGCTGGCTTCAGCCCGCTCTGCATATTTCAGACCATGGTCCCTGCACTCAGAACAGACCCTAGATCATAGCAGTGGCTCAGTGACCACTGGCTAATGATGACTCATTTCCACTCTGTCACTAGCACTACTCAGGTTGGCCAGTGCTGTATGGTACCCACCCACCGCACCCCTGCAGGTCTCACTGTGTTTCAGCCCCTTATGTGTCCCTTGTTTTACAGATGAGAAAACGAAGCTCCCTGCCCGAGGCTATGCTGAGGGAGGGGGTCTGGATCCAGCAGAATGCACCTCTGTGCTGTGCTCCCCAGCTGTACCCCTGGATGCTACATCTAGCACCAGAAAGTTCCTGGTGTGGCATTTATGGCCAGGACTCCATGTTCCTCACCACACCTGGTATTGGCCCATGTAGGGATTTAGGGCCTGGCATGACTGTCCCTCTGTCATGGCCACTGGTCCCCACTTCCTGGTGTGGGCTCCTCGGAGCAGGAATGAGTCAGTGTCGCACAGCACACAGTGGCTGCCACCTCTCCTGAGTCACCTGCTGGGAGCCAGCTGCGTGTGATCTTATGAGGCCTAGCATGCACCCCTCTCTCCAGGATGCAGCAAGTTAGTGTCAGGCCTGGCCAAGGAGGAAGCCCCATGGCCTCAGCCCAGGTTCCTAGTTCTGCTCTGTTGGTAGTGGGTAAAGTGCAGTGTCACATGGAGGTTTTGACTTGGAGTTTTACCTTTAAGGCCACCAGGCACCCTGGAGACCCATACTCCTATGTGCCACACCAGCATATTTGTCTCCTGGTCTCTAAAAAGCCAATAAAGTGACTGGGCAGTCACCAAATCTTTCTCTGTAGCCCCTCATCTTGGTGTGCAGGACACACGCCTCAGCAGCATCAGCCTTGTCATTTGGCTGACTGAAGACAACAGCAAACCCATACAGTCAGCAGGTGGCCTGCCAGAGTGGTCACAGGAGGGATGATAGTGGATTTCAGGCCTCTTAGATATGGTTGCTGTCCTCCCCACAGCCCAACTTTTATTGAACATTTTCTGCATTACTACATTAGCAGAAAAGCGCGGTAGTATCATGAAGTAGGCAGCTCAGGAAAGGTTTACAGACTGACATCACCTCCTGTGACCAATGTCAAGATCAAGAAAGCATTGTTTGTACCCCCAAAACTCCTTGTACCCCTTCTGGTCACAGCCCCCAAAAAAGGCAACTGCAAGACTGACTTTTAATAGTATGGAAATTTCTAAAACATTCTAGAACTTTATAAAAATAGAATTGTACAGTGTGCGTTCTTTTTCACTCACAGGCAAACTCATAGAGTCATCATGTGGTAGTACACATCAGTAGCTTGTTCTACTACTCATTGTAGACCAGTGTCCTGTGGTGTAGACACACTACTCTGCTTGCCCATCCATTGGTGGCCATTGGGCAGCTTTACACTGGGAGCTGTTGTGAGCAGTGCCCTGTGGTGGATTGCGCCGGGATGTGTCCTGTTTTGGCTGTGGAAGCACAAGGCCACAGCTGGCCTTGGCATTTGGGCTGTGCTTTGCTCAGAGGGCTAGGATAGAAGTAAAAAAAAGCAGGAAGTACAGCATAGCTTCTGAGCAGATGATGGGGTATGCAGACCTTAGGGCTGCAGACAGGGCAGGTGGCTGCACTGTGCAGAATGCCATGGGGACTCTGCTGTCTGTTTCCCTGGCCTAGCCCCTCAGGTGTCCAGTTGGGATGATGAAGTGTAATGCAGGAAATGGGGAGAATCATGAACACAGAAAGGGACCACTTCCAAGTAGGGGTATCATTTTAGAGCCAGCTGGGTGCCTGCTCACTAGGCACTCTGAATTCAGAGGGGCCTGGATTTAGTGAGGGTGGGCAATATCTGAGTTCACAGTTCAGACACCTTTCTACCTGGTGAATACCCATGTCACCTCCTCAGCAGAGCCCGCCAGAATTCACACATCCTTCTCACAGCCCCCAGGTTCCACACCTGTCAGTATAAATGGGCTCTGTTTCCTATAAGCAGCATGCGATCAAGAAACCATATAGTTGGCCCATCAGGATGGCTCAGTGGTCTAAAGCGCCTGCTTAGGAAAGCTTGGGCGGCTGCAGGGACCGGGTTCCATCCCCGGCACCACATGCTGTGCCAGCCCTGCCCTCAGGGCAGGCTGAGCCAGCCATAAAAATAAATAAATAAATGAACAAAAGTTCTGAAACAAGAAAAAAATAAAAGAAAAAATAAAAATTAAAAAAAAAAAAGAACCCACATAGTCATTTGCCAGTGTCCTTCTTCTCCACAATTCTTCAGTTTTCTTGGGGACAGACCTGTGTCTGCATTGGATGTAATGCTGTCACTTACACTTGTTGTGGTGCCTGGTACACAGTGGGACTGCATATCTGGGAGGGAATATATGTGCCCGAAAGTGCGTGATAGAAAGTGTATGAGGGGTAACACCCCAGTATGTGAGGGACAGGAGGGTCATGCCATGTTGGAGGGACAGGGGATGGTGAGTCTGTCACAGTAGGGTTCAGAGAGGAAGTAAAGGCGAGGCCACCCAGGCTGTGCAAGGCCTAGAACAACAAGCCAGAGGGAAGTGTAACTTACTCTGCCAGCACCTGGGAGTATGAAAGGATTTAGGGTAGGACAGTATCAACCGGAGGTTAACGGATAACATTTTAAGCAAGTTATTCCTGAAAAGGTAAACAGTGAAATTTCATTTTTTGTTACCTTTTAAAGTGTCTTCAGGAGAGTGTTTCTCAACAAGTCAGACTCATTTAGTTGATACATAACAGGACATTTCTCTAAGCAGAAAGGGAATGAGAGACTAAACTTCCGTTGGCTTTCAGTGAAGGTGTACAATGGCTACGAGGCTGCATCCAGCTATACAACAATCAGCTATGGTGAAAAATAAGTGGATATGCTGAGCTCCTGCCCAAGCCAGGGGTGAAGCACTCTGGCCCTTCATCTTTCCTGCTGAGCGAGTTTCCCCATGTCCCACCTTGGACATCTCCTGTGCCCTCTTTGACTCAGAGTAGCCACTACTTTGAGATCCTTTCCTGCCAGCCCCAGCCCTTCGGGAGAAATTCCCCTCCTTTGTCCATAGTCATACCGTGACACTTTCCATAGTATAGGAAGGGATAGTTCCTGGAGGCTCCAGTCCAACCAGACATTAAGCGATATTATAAAGCTGTCATAGAACAGGAAATGGCCGATCAACAGACTAGACATCTTTAAAAATAATGGGAAATTAATATGCCATAAAGACATTTCTAAGCTGGGCGTGGTGGCGCATGCCTGTAATCCCAGCACTCGGGAGGCTGAGGCAGGAGGATCAGTGTGAGTTCGAGACCAGCCTGAGCTACAAAATTGAGCTCAAGGCCAGCCTGAACTGCATAGTGAGACCCTGTCTCAAAAAGACAAAACAAACAAACAAACAAACAAAAAACCATTTCTAATCCATGGAGAGTTATAAGCTATTTCAGAAGACAGTATTCAAGGGCTAAAGATGTAATTCAATGGTAGAGCAGTTACTTTCTATGCACAAGGCCCTGAATTCAACTCCAGCAAAACCATACACACAGAATCTGGAAAATAAACTAAAAATTGAGCACAGGGGCACACATCAATAATTCTACCACTTTGGGAGGCTGAGACAGGCTTGGGCAGTTTAGTGAGACCCTGTCTTTAAAAAAAAAAAAAAAAAATCCCTAGATCCTCACTTCACTATTTACATGGAAATAAATTTCAGAGAGATTTACAGATGGGATAAGATTTATTTTATTTTCTTGTCTTTTATTTTTTTACTTGATACAGACATGCCAAGTTACATAGCTCAGAAATGTAGTGATCCTCCTGTCTCAGCCTCCCAAATGCTGGGGTTACAGGTGTGCAACACCACACTCATTTTTGGTGGCCTGCTCAGCGCAGGGCTGATATGACATGGGTATCAGGGATCAAAACCAGGTCCTTGCACTTGCTAGGCTGACACTTAGACCACTGAGCTATATGCCTGGCCCAGTATAAGATTTATATTATGGCCGACTCAGCCTGCCCTGGGGGTGGGGCTGGTATAGCATGTGGTAACAGGGATAAAACTGCAGTCCCTGTGGTTGTCTAAGCTTTCCTAAGCAGGTGCTTTAGACTGTTGAACCATCTTGTCGGCCCCCAGGATAAGATTTAAATCCAACAAAAATGTCATGAGTGGTGGCACAAACTTGTAATCACGGCACTCAGGAGGCTCAGGTAGGAGGATTGTCATGAGTCTGATGCAAGGCTGGGCTGCATGGTGAGCTCAAGTTCAGCCTGAACTACACAGCAAGACACTGTCTCAAAAGCTAAAGTAAAATAATAGCAATAAATATATAAATAATCCAAAAGAATACACACATACATATATATATATATATATATATATATATATATATATATATATATATATATATTCAAAGCTGTCGGGGCAGGGGAGGTAGCTCAGTGATATAAGTGCCTGCCTGGCAAGTGCAAGGTCCTGAGTTCCATCCCTGATACTGTATACTGGGCCAGCCCTGGAACCAGGCATAGTGGCGCTTGTCCGTAATTCCAGCACTAGGGAGACTGAGACAGGAGGATCACTATGTGTCTGAACTGCATAGTAAAACCATATATATGTGTAAAGTTTCCCAAAGGTAGGGGAAATGATTTGTTTTGATCTGTAACTGTAAAGCCCTAAATTAACCAGGTAATAAAAAGTTGTAAAATTTCCTTGTGGCAAAACAAGTATCCTATCTCAAACAAAAGGGAAAGACAAAAGGAAGACATTTGTAAAATATCTAACAGAAGATTTTCTTCATCTCTGAAGAAATCTTTTATTTTTTTTAAAGACCAACAGAGGCCAGATAGAGAAATGAGTGAAGAATATGAATAGGCTTTTTTCTAAACCAAGAAATATAAGTGGGCATTACATACCAACGCATGTTGACATACTCCCACTCTCCCAAATGGAGGGCAAAGGAAGCTAATGGGAGGGGCAAAACTGGAAGCGACCACTGGTACTCATGTTAGCAGTGACTAGGAGCTGCCCATATTGCCAGTGGCAGAGTTGTTTTGGTAGAAAGCATGGCTGTGACTGAAACTACAATCTTACTGAGGAAAGACACCACTCATTGAGTACTATCTTAGGGGGTAAGATCAAGCCTTTTATGATCTAGCCTTAGACATCTCGCTCTGTCATTCTGCCATCTCCCATTGGTTCAGCCCTATTTTTTGTTATGGGAGGAGAGGGTGACTTGGGATCTGAAGACCACCAGGGGCCATCTTGGAGGCTGGCTACCCACCCTGCTTTCTAATTTCAACAGAAAAAAACTGATGCCAAGTACTTATGATCCACTTTGTAGATGGGAAATAGAACTTACAGAGGCTTAATTGTGGTCCCTGAAGTCACCTGGTGCAATGTTGGAGCCATAGCCAGAACCAGTCCCATTTGACTAGATCCTGCTTTTTAAATTCAGCTCTGGGGATCAGACCCAGGGTCTCACACTTGCTATGCAAGTATTTTACCAGAGTCGCACCCCCAGCCTTTGCCTAGACCCTCCCTGTTTAACTGCCTCACTAGTCTCCCTGCCACCCCTCCAGCTCCTTTTCATCCCTTCTCTCTTGATCTAAAAGCAGTTTGATACCATTACCCTTCCCTTTCAGAATAAAAGGCACACTTATTCCTGGATTCTGCCCCTGCATGCCTCCTGGTGCTCATCTGCTCCTGGTTTTCCTGTTGGATCCTTGCTCTTGCAATGCTGGCCATCTTTCTGCCCTCAGTACCTTTGCACAAGCCCTTCCCTCTGCCTGGAAGGCTGGACCCCAGGTCTTTACCCAGCTGTCACTTTTTTGCCATCTGGGGACACAACACATGCTGCTATACTCTCCAAACCCTCATTTCATCTTCATCCTCTACCCTCCTTTCCTGCCTCAGAACCTTTCTCTGGAATACAGCCAGGAGTTATACATTGTATTTATCATTTACTTGTTTATTTAGTATAGGGTCTTGCTACGCAGCTCTGATTTAGAGCGATCCTCCTGTATCAGCATCCCCAGGGCTGGGATTATAGGTATGCACCACCATGCTGAGTTCTGGAGGCAGCAAGGCATTCAGAACCAGGGATTGACTGGGGATCAAACTCCAGACCCTGTGCTTGTCAGGCAGGCACTTAGACCACTGAGCTATCTCCCCAGCCCTCATGACTCCTCATGACTGAGGAGTGAGTGTGGGACCATCATATTGTGGGGAGCCTCTCTGGGTTTCCTGTCTCATTGTCTTCTCGCAACTGGGTTCAGGCTGTGGGAGCACCTCCAAGGCTGTTTCTGTCTTCTACTGCATCCCCTTGGGAAGTGCACACTGTGTCAGGTGGCCCACTTTGGGAGCAGCTTATTTGATTGCATGGTGGGGAGGTGTCTTCTTGATTGCTCCATTGGGCAGGTACACTTTCCCTTCTGTCATTAATAAGTAATTTGTGGAGATAAATGGCTTTTTAAATGCTTTGAGATGCCCAACTGTTGTCCACTCTAGTCACATTAAAGTTCTGTTATTCCCAACAATGGCCAACGCCTCAGGATCCCCTGGCCAGGTCCCACTTGCGGGACACACTCATAAGAGTCTGCTCCCAGGGATTTGCCACTTGAGCTACTTCATAGAGCACCTGTCTACAAAGGTACCCACTCTTGGGAGAGCCTGGAGGTGACCTGAGACAGCACTGCCCACTTCAACAGGCAAGGGCAGCTTTGTCTGCCACTGCCTCGCCTCCATGTGGGGGCCAAAAGGGACACATCACTGGGAGAACTAGTGACCAAGAAACTAGGTCACCCAATTCCTTGTGGGGACCATGCTGTGGCCCCAAACAGAGAGGGTTGTCCAGAGGCTCAAGGACAGAGAAGACAGCCAACAGAAGGTTACTTGAACAGTGGCAGCTCCTGCAGGGACAAGGACCTGGGAGGCTTCCATGACCTTGGGTACACAGGAAATCTTCCCCCAATTCACAGTCCTCCTGTACAGCTGGCTACTTCCAGGGCACTTAACTGCTTACTGAAGACTGAATAGGGACAGGCTTTTTTATCTCTGGGATGGTAAATGAGTTCACATTTGCCTGCCTAGAGAAAATCACTACTCTACCCTCCTAGGTGGTACTACTCTTGGAGACCTGGTAGGTTATCACCTTTGAACTTCTTCTGGAGTTGGCTTTGTATTTCAAGCCCATATGTCCACCACTGCTGTGAAATAGTGACTCAGGCCAGAAGTCAAAGGTGTGTTGGGAAGAGACAGGAAATCTTGAGCCTTGCCAGGTAGCTCAGTTGGTTAAAGCACATGATTTGGCAAAGTCTCTCAAGCTGCAGGGACCTTGGTTGGATCCCCACTCCCACATGGAGTATGAGACCTGCCCTTAAGGCAGCCTCAGCCAGCCAAAGAGAGAGAGAGAGAGAGAGAGAGAGAGAGAGAGAGAGAGAGAGAGAGAGAGGAAATCCTAAGGCTAAATTATCTCACTCCCAGAGTGAGGACAGTTCCCATGTTGGAAACATCCACATTTCCATAATATTTCCCTAGATGTAACGAACAGCTGTGGCCCCTAATTCATTCTAAAACTCATTACTGGGCATCGACACGTGTGAGTGTTGAGGTGATGAAGCTTCCACATTCCCACCCAGCCCCGGAGGATGGGAAAATCTAATGGAGAAATGTAGATAGAGTGGACTGATGTGAAATCACATTTGATTTCAAGAATAAAAGATGCTAATGAGTAACATACTTCAATGCTCTTTTTAAAAGAAAGTATGGGTTTTATATTGACAGGAAAAGCTGTAGCATATGCGGGACGCGCTTGATGTGCCATTAATTGAAGCGGGTCTCTTTATTTTTCTGATGGGTGAATACTGAGCTCCGAACCCATGATTTTGTATTTCCAGTTAGCCCCTGTAGAGGGAGCCTTGTCTACCTTAGATTGTTCACAATGTAAAGCTTTCGGAGGAAGAAAGAAAAAAGGCTCCTTACAGGGGGAAAAAAAAGTTGGAGGGTTAAAGGCAAAATTGCAAACAATCGCGGTGGTTGTCTCCGTTTCTCTTCTCTGCTGATTCCACTGTGCATGAGCTGTAGCATAAAGCAGTCTGTACAAATTGCCCTTCCTATTCGGATGTGGCCAGAGCAAGAGGTGGGATCGTTATTGGGGGGTGGTGGTGGTGATGTGTGCGTGTGTTGGGTGGAAGGTGGGGGGTGGGGGAGGCGTTTCCCCTACAGAATTCACGAGCGTGTGTATCTGTCCCTGTTGAAGCAAAGCTTTACCTGCAACTCATCTGTTGTAACCCGGCTCTTGGATTTGGGGGGAGGGCAACTGCCCCTGACCCAATTTTTCTGTCGGGGTTGAATTCTGCTGTCTGGGGACTACTACTAGCTTGTTACATTCTGGGCCGAGTCTGAGGTTCTGTGGAGGTCCAGAGCACCCTGCCCCCCCACCCCCGCGATGCCCCATCCCGTCCTCTCCAGTGACAGGTACCGAGGTCCGTTTGCTCTGAGGACAGTGCCCGTGATCCGCGTAGGTCTTCCCCTCCTGCGGTATTTAAAGCCTCCGCGCATAGTGTGCGCCTAGGTCAGGGATGTAGCGCATTCTCGGTACAATCCTGTGACTTTACGAGTGTAGCCTGCGCGCCGTCAGAAGCCGGCACAGTGCGGTCTGCCGGAGCACAATGACCGGCAAAGCGGGGCGGGCGACGGCCAAGTGAGCTGGGGGCCTGGGGGCGGGCGCTGGGGTTGCCGCGAGGTTTGGGTCGAACAGGTGAGCTTAGCCTGGACGCTCGGGCGCCCGCGGGCGGGGAGGAGGGGAGCAGGGCGGTGTAAACTAAGTGGTGGGAAAGAGACAAAGGAAGAGTGAAGAGGGAGATGGTGCGGAATAGAGGGAGGGCGAGGGGAGGAGAGAGGAGGGGGCGGCCGGTGAGTAGCTTGCCAAGGAGATCGAGCTTGAACTTGATCGGGAAAAGGGGGGCCCTGAAGTGGGGGTGGGGGGCGAAAGAGAGCTGGCCACGTGCCTGCCTTTTCCAGGCTAGGGTCTCACTCCGACCTCCTGGGCTGAGTCCCCAGGCCCGGCAGCCCCGCCCAGCGAGGACCCGCGTCTCTCCCGAACCGACAAACGCGCTGGGGGTTGAGGGCTGCCCGAAGGCCCCGGGGCACCGAGAGTTCCTGACGATGCCTGAGTCACTTTCTTTGGGCCAAGTCTCCCTCTCCTGGCCTAAATACAGCCAGCCTGCCGGATGCCCCCGCGACCTCAGGACCTGAAGACCGCCGCCTCCGGGAGCTAGGGGCGGGCACAGACCCCTTCGCCTTCTTTCCCGGGTTCAGCCCACTAGGACCGTGCCCGGAGCGCTTCTCCCTTAAGCGCGCTGTCCTCCCGGAGCGCACGGTTGCGCGTCCAGCGCGCCCTCACCCCCTACCTGGCCCTGCGCCCCCTCCTTCCTCCGCATCTCCCCCACCCTTCTTTCTCTTCTCCCCTCTCCCTGGGTGCCTCCTTTCGCTCCCTCCTCCTACAGCCCCTTCTACCTCCTCCCTCCTCCCCTCCACCTCCTCCCCCTGCTGCTCCTCCTCC
>PVJA010052652.1:0-12310 GCA_004027025.1 Myocastor coypus
CCTTTATTTGTTTATTCACTCATTTTTTTATGGCCGGCTCAGCCCACCCCGAGGGCAGGGCTGGCGCAGCATGTGGTGCCGGGGATTGAACCGTGGTCCCTGAAGCTGCCCAAGCTCCCAAGCAGGTGCTTTAGACCACTGAGCCATCCCGCCAAGCCCCCATCTGTTCTTAAAAAGTAACAAAATCAATTAAATCACAAAGGCTCCCAGGGGCAAGGTGAAAGGTGTGAAACGATCCCTGGGGATCCCTGGCCCGGGATGGGCTATGGGAGGTGTGGGTTTCATTAGGAAGAGGAAGAGACATATGTGACCCCAGCCCTTGGGGGGCTGCAAACAGGCGGGTCACTACAAGTCTGATCTAGTAGTAAGACCCTGAGCATCCTGTAGACCCTTGTCTAAAATAAAAATAAAAATAAAAAGAAGACAAGCGTCTGCTGGTTTTTGTGGTACTGGGGATTAAGCCCAGGGCCTTAAGTGTGCCACTACTACTGCTATATCCCTTATTATATGTTTGAACTGACACAGAAAAACATAAAATTGTGTTGCTTTATTTATTTTGCTATACTGGGACTTGAACCCAATGTCTTTGCATGGAGCTACATTCCTACTTCTTTTGTGGGGTGCATGCGTGCGTGCGTGCGTGCGTGCATGCGTGTGCGTGTGTGTGCGTGCGTGCGTGCATGTGTGATACAGTCTGAGTTGCCAGGTTGCCTAAGCTGCGCTTGAACTTGCCATTCCCCCTGCCTCGGCCTCCAGTGGGTTGGGTTTGCAGGCGAGCCCCACCATGCCTAGCTGAGAGGGCATTTTAACAAGCTCACCAGTGGCCTCCAGCAAGCTGGGGGGCTGCACTAGAAAGCCTGCCTCCCTACCCCATGCCACAGCCCTGCGGCACAGCCCTGCGGTCACCAGGCAGAGCCAGAGACACCACTGACGGGGACACAAGACCCCACAGAAAAGCCCAGCAAGTATTGCCGGCAGGGAGTCTGCTGTCCGCATGCCGGCCTGGCAGGCCGCAGGCTGTCGGGAGCATCTGGAGAGCAGACAGAGCTGGGAGCCCATGGGCCACGGGAAAATCTTATTTAATGAACCCTTGCATCTCGCTGTGTGGCTGTCACTTTCTAAGCATTTTACGACATAGCTCAATTGAGGCAGAGGCTGCTGGTTTGGCATAATGACAATCCCATGACAAAGACAGGTGGCCGGGATCCAGAGGGGTGCACACACCTGTTGAAGGGCAGTGCCAGGCAGAGCCACTACCCAATGGGGCCAAGTTGTGCAGCAGCCCGAGGAGTCTGGTGATCACCTTGGATGTCCCCAAGCCCCATCAGGAATACATGGCCACTGGCCGGACCTGGGCAGTGGCTCGGACATGCTGGACCCTGCCTTCCTCTGCCCTGGAGACTGTGGGTGAGAAGGAAGCAGTGACGCGTTTCCCAGTGACTTTGACATGGCCAAGGGTGACAGAGCTGTCCCAGAGCCTCGGGGTGCTTTCCAGGCAGATGTTCCAGCAGGGACAGAGGTTGGACCTGCGCCTGACACGGGCCAGAGCTTGGAATCTGTGTGGGGTGACAGAGGTGAACCCGGCAGGTGACAAATAGCAGAGGCCACCTCTGCCTGTGTGGGTGCCATCCTTTCAGGTCAGTCGGACACCTCTCGGGCAAGGTCAGGAAGTGAATCAGGCCTGAGACTCCTTGCCAGCACAAACCCCACCTAGGCCCGCTGGGCCTGTGTTTACTCAGCCGCCTGGCAGCTAGGAGGGAAGCACTGGGGAGTCCAGTGAGAGAGGTCACTGTCCTGGTGGGAGAGGAGGAGCCGCAGGAAGAGGCCCCTGAGGCCACCCCGGCCCAGCCTGCATGATTCTTCCAGAGCCCCAAGACCCCCTCAGGGCCTCTCCTGACAGCCCCCACCCACCTCAATGCCTCTGTCGGTTTCTGCCCCCTTGAAGAGGAGGTGGGGGTGGGGTAAAGGATGGGTGGGGGTGTGGTGTGGGAAAGCAATCTCAGTCTCTCCCTCTCTCTCTCTCTCTCTCTCTCTCTTGTCTTTTTGAGATGGGATCTTGATATGTACTTCAGGCTGGCCTTGAGCTCACTTTTGTAGCCCAGGCTGGTCTCGAACTCACATTGATCCTCCTGCCTCAGCCTTCCAAGTGGTGGGATTACAGACATGTGCCACCATGTCCAGCTGCTCTTTCTTTCTTTCTTTTTTTTTTTTTGTCTTTTTGAGACAGGGTCTCGCTGTACAGTTCAGGCTGGCCTTGAGCTCAGTTTTGTAGCTTAGGTTGGTCTCGAACTCTCACTGATCCTCCTGCCTCAGCCTCCCAAGTGCTGGGATTCTTTTCTTTCTTTTTCATTTCTTTTCTTTCAAGACCAGGGTTCAAACTCACGAGCTTGTACCTGCCAGGCAGGCACTTGTGCCACAGAGAAGCCCCTTTCTTTCTTTCATACTGGAAATTGAACTCAGGACCTTGTGCTTGCTAGTCAGGTGCTTATGCCACTGAGCTAGATCCCTGGCTAACACCTACTCTGCCACTATCCTCCATGTGACCTGGGGCAAAGTCCTTACCTTCCTCAGGGTAAAGAAGAAGAAGCCTGAGTGGGGCACTGGAAGGTGGAGGCCATGTAGAGATTTAAAGTGCCTTTGAGTGGTTCCACACCAAGCCCAGGCCCCCTGCCAGGTAAGGACCCCACACCTCTGGGAACAGAGTGGCCCAGAAAGAGGGTGTGCCTGTCAGGTATCTGGGGTGGCATTTACAGAGATCATTCTAGGACCCAGTATCTTAAACATCTTGTCCGAGTATGATAGTGCCCACCTGTCACCTGGCACTTGTTTTTTTTTGGTCTTTTTGAGACAGGGTCTCGCCAAGCAGTTGAGGCTGGCCTTGACCTCACTTTTGTAGCCCAGGCTGGTCTCAAACTCTCACCAATCCTCCTGCCTCAGCCTCCCAAGTGCTGGGATTACAGGCGTGCGCCGCCACGCCCGGCCCTATCACCTGGCACTTGGGAGGCTGAGGCAGGAAGATTACTTCAGCCTGGGGGCACAAAGGGAGTTCAAGGCCAGCTTAAACTACACAGCAAGATTGTCTCAAAAAAACCTGTTGCCTCACAGGAGGCAAAGAAATAGCTGTTAGATTAGTCCTTCTGATGAAGGCTCTTCCAGGCATTTCTGTCTTTTGGACACATTCATGCTTCACCCGAGTTCAGATGGGAGGGGGTCTGGCTTTTGTCTTTTTTTTTTTTTTTTCTTCCTGGAACCAGGGATTAAACTCAGGCCCTTGTGCTTGTCAGGCAAGCGCTTATTCTACTGAGCTATCTCCCAGCCTCCTGGTTTTTATCTTGACCTCTCCTGGCAGCCAGTGGCCTTGTGTGATGTCAATATGCATGACATAAAAAAAAATATGCATGACATACCTGTGTCTACAGAAGCACTTGGGCCCATGCTGTACCAGGCCACCTCAGAGCCATTCAGGCTGGCAGAGAGGCCCTGGAAGCTGTCCTGTTTGTCCCCTACATGGAGCACCCGAGGCCCCAAGAGCTTGAGGATGCAGCCTGAGGTCACAGGTGACCCCACAGCCTAACCTCTGGCACCTGGGTCTGTACTGGATTTCCCCGTGTCTGGGGATGCTGGGAAGTGACTGTCACCTTCCTCGCCTGGCTGTGAGCCCCTGCACACAGTGAGCCGCAGACCTGGTCAGGATCTCGCAGATGGAGGAAAGGCCCCATGGAATGATGCAGCCACGGCCAGGTGGCGCTGCCCCAGGACACAGGGCAGCGGCTCCCTGTGGGCCGCCCCCACCTGTACCACAGGGCTGGCTCACATGCCTGCCACCACTGGCCCTGGGAGGGAGATCTTGACGGCCTGGCTCCTGGGGCCTAGGACAGGCTTGGAGCGCCTGCCACTCACCACCAAACAACTTGAGGTGCAAGAAGGCGGTGAAAAGCAGGAGGATTCTGCCTGTGGTGGCTGCTCTGTGACTCGCTATGCCATGTGACAATGGACATGGTGGTGGCAGGCCTCCCTAAGCTTCAATTTCTTTGCCTTTAAAATGCCAGTGGGTCACAGCGACTGTGTTACCAGCCTGTGAGGCTAGAATAGTTGAGAAAGGCAAAACTCAGTTCTGGGCACGCCATTGGTGTCTGAGAGATACTGTAACTCCCGGGTGGGGGGTCCTGCCCTGCTGGGCCCCCTGGCCCTTGGACTCAGCCCAGAGTTGGCCGCCTGTCTAGCTCCAAAGCACATTCAACTCCTTGGTGGAGATTTCTGCCAAGTGCTCGTGGGTCCAAGGATTCATTCATGCATTCCTTCAACATCTGCTCTCCACAGACCCACTGCAGGCCCCGGGGCAGAGGGTGTCACAGAACAGGAACAGGGAGAGACCCCTGCCCTACCAGCCGCAGTGGCACATAGGCACATACCTGTAATCCCAGACCTCAGGAGGCTGAGGCAGGAGGATCACCGTTTGAGATGAGTGTGGAACTCATCTGAACTACATAGCAAGGCCCTGACTCAAAAAAGCAAGCAATCCATCAATCAAAATCCTTAATGAGGATCCAGGCAGAATTTGGCTGAGAACTGCATAGTATCCCAAGATGATCTCAAACTCGCCATGATCTCGCCATGATCCTCCTGCTTCAGCCTCCTGAATGCTGGGATGACAGGCATGCACCACCAAGCACGCTGGCCCAAAGCCTTCGGACTTGGGCAGGTGCCTTGTCGTGCGCCTTCAGTGTGGGCGCCCCCTGGTGGACGACCCGGGTGGGGACAGCTCTGCAGCAAGGCTTCAGGGCTTACACCCGCCCGCAGGTCTGGCCATGGCCAGCATCGCTTAGGGCCTTGGCCTTGGTCATGTACACTGTAATCTCTCTCTCTCTCTCTCTCTCTTTTTTTCTTTAGTACAGGTAACTGAACCAGGGGCCTTCGCACTGAGTAACTTTGTGCCCTCATCATTTTGGAGCTGGGATGTCACTAAGTCTCTGGCTTGCCTGGGGTAGACTCTAACCTGCCACCCTCCTGTCTGTCTCTCAGGGGACAGGGATTACAAGTATGCACACCACACCCTGCTCTTAGTCATAATCTGCGCTGTCCCAGTCGATATCCATCGGGGCCCTTGGAGGCCAGCTTGGAAGGCGAGGACAGCTCCTGGGGCCTGGCCTCAGGGAATCAACGAGCCAGCGCTAACCCTGTTCTCTGGATCTGAGGGGAGCATGGGCCATGTGGCTGAAAACAGACGGATGGGCAGAATCTAGCAGGCCGTGGCACGTGATGCCAGGAGATAGGGTCCCCCGTGGGTGGTCACTATGCGGTTGACTGTCCTGGGGATTCGGTTTTTCTTTTTTTTTCTTTTTTTTTTTTTTTGGCTTTTTGAGACAGGGTCTCGTTATGCAGTTCAGGCTGGCCTTGAGCTCACTTTTGTAGCCCAGGCTGGTCTCGAACTCGCATCAATCCTCCTGTCTCAGCCTCCCGAGTGCTGGGATTACAGGCGTGCGCCACCACGCCCGGCTTTAGGGGATTCGGTTTTTCTGTCTTCCTGTTTCGTGGTCAGGCCTGCGGGTGTCACACCTGCAGGGATCCGGGCCGTCAGCAGGAGGTGGGACCCGTGTGGGTGGTAGAGGACACAGCTCCAGCGGCCCCGCCTTCCCACTGCTGACTCCCTATCTTCTTGTGTGTTCTGCAGGCCAGAGAGGGGTCGCCAGCAGCCCAGAGGCAGAGTCGTTGTGAGCTCGAACACCGCGGCAGCTGTGTGACTCCGGGCGGGCGGGCGGGTGCCCATCTCCGGGCTTCCTCTTTGGAGAGATGGGAGGATCCCGCCCACCTGGCGGGAATGGCAGTGAAATGACCCATGCCAGGTCGCAGTCACTGGCTGGGGGGTGCGAAACTCCTCGGCAGGAGTGCTGGGGCCACTCCTCCTCCCAGCCACGCCCTGCGCCCACACCCGGCTTCCGTTTCCTCCAAGCTCCTCCTCGTCCAGTTCCGAGAAACTTGGAACAGCGCTTGGCACACTGACTGCCTGGCAGGCAGAGGTGACCACGCTCGCCTTCCACTCCCGTGACCTGTCATCCTGTGGAAACAGGGTCACCCCAACAGCCCAGCTTCGAGGGCAGAGGTCACCGGTCTGGCCGCCCCACCCCTTGTATGTCAACATCTCGGACAGGACACACATGGCGTCCCCGGGAGCACCGATCCACGTCAGGGCTAAAGAAACCAAACAGGTCCAGCAGGGCCAGCTGCCGCGCTATGGTCTGGGCTCCAGGCCCAGAGCTGCCTCTCATTTGCTGTGTGACCTTGGGCTGTATCACCTGCCTGTCTGTACACATCAGTCTCCTGCTACGCATGGGTAACACCTTGACAGAGCCCTAGTGACTGGCCAAGACTGTTCTAAGAGCCTTACGCGCTTGCAGGCCCCGCAATTCTCCTAGCAACCCCAGGGCTGGGTTGCTAGAATCTCCCACCTCACTTATAACTAAAGAAGGCCCAGAGAGGCTGCAGGGCCTCGCCCCGCTGAGGTTACACAGCACAACTAAAGCTCTCCTTCCTGCCAGGAGGAAATGGCCAGGCTGTGCCACCATCCTGCCAAGGAAGGGCCTCACACCACAGTCACCTTCTGGCTGTCAGAGACATAGAAAGCCACATGTCAGAGTCACACTAAGGCAGCTCCAGCACACTCCTGTTGGCCCCGTGAAGGGGCAGTGACAGGGACAAGCATGGACTGCAGAGAGCACGCACCGCCAGGGTCCTGGACACGGTGACCCTGCCTGGCTGCCTCTCTGCTCTCTGTCTGAGGCTACCGCCTCCTGTCCAGCTCATCTGGACAGGACTTGGGCCTAGAAGGAGGCAGCAGCCCGTGTGCAGCGCAGGCAGCACAGATCAGGGTGACAGGTGACAGACAGCAGGCTTGTGGCAGCCTGTCCTGCTCCCCACCCCCTCCTCGAGGCTCTAGGACTGAGCACCAGCTTTCTGGCCTCACCCAGCTGGCTCTGCTCCCCGTGCTAATGGTACTCTCCCCATGTTTACACAGCAATGCCCCCCACTCGGGTCACCCCACCGCCACCCACCCCTGTGCATGGGACCTTCTCAAGAGGTCTCTATGCACTGTCACGCCCGGGAGAACTGGAGCTTATACAGTCCTTACTGTGAGCCATGAGCTGCTCTGAGACACTAGGCTGTGGTGAACTGATGACAAGAACCCATTTTACTGCTGGACGTGGTGGCGCATGCCTGTAATCCTAGCACTCGGGAGGCTGAGGCAGGAGGATTGGTGCGAGTTCGAGACCAGCCTGGGCTACAAAAGTGAGCTCAGGACTAGCCTCAACTGCATAGCGAGACCCTGTCTCAAAAAGACAAAAAAAAAAAAGAACCCATTTTACAGAAGTGATAACTGAGGCCCTAGATGTGTAAGTAGTCCTGAGTTTATACAGCCAGTGAGGGGTGTGAAGAGGCTGCCTGTGCATTGCAGAATACATGGCAGCACCCTTGTCAGTAAGCCACCAGATGCCAGGGCCACATTGCCTCTCCCAAGAGTGACAAATATGACTGTTTTTGTCTGAATTCCGGACGTTGCAATTTGCCAATCATCTCAGGGGTGAGTGGAGCATGGAGCGGGGGCAGAATTGCTCTAGTTCCCTTTTTTGCAGTACTGGGGATTGAACTCAGGACCCTGTGCTTGCCAGGGAAGCACTTACTCTGCTGAGATATCTCCCAAGCTACTCCCATTTTTTTCTAGTTCCCTTATCTGCCATGTAATGTTTCACAGAATGAATGCAGAAGAGTTTATTTTCTGTTCTTCTACTGGCAGGCTCTGCAGTGTCCTCCCACAGTTTCTACCATTACAAATAACGTTCAGTTCCAGAACAATCACACCTAGAACCACATGGCCATCAACTGCTTCTGACGTAGGAAAGTTTTACAACCTTAGCATCATCAAATTCATTAGCCTTTCCTTCTGTGGTGGTGGGAGGGTTTTGCAGCCTGCTTTGAAAGCCTCTTGCACCTCTATCTGGAGATATTTGTACTTGAAAGAGCAGAGTCCTGGGGCTGGGGGAGAGTTTTGGGGGCCACATTCTGTGTTTTCCTCCGCACGCTGTGGGTCTTTGCTGCCCCAGCACGCTAGCCTCATGCCAGCCTGCTGGCTGCTACTGCTGCCAGGTGGAGGAGGAGGAGGAGGCCGCAGATCGGGCCCTAAGCCCTAGAGACACCAAGGTTTCTTCTCAACAATGAACCTGTTTTATTTATGCCACAAAGAACCGCTGGCAGAGGACATGCGCTGAGTGTCCGGCTGCCTGAGAGCTGTGTGCAAGTCTTGGAAATGCCACCACACTGGCTGGGATGAGGGGGAGGCAACCATGGTGTCAGAGGGGGGTTTCCCAGCTAGACGCTGAGTGGGCTGTTTGCCTTGGAATGGGGACCCTCCCAAGGCCAGCCATGTGTCACCTGCCATCATCTGGGGTCACGGCCTCTGTCTCGCTAGACAGAGCCTTGGGTGCCCAGCTCTGTGTGGGCCCTGCAGGCAGGCCTGTCATGCCTGAGCAATGACCCAGAGGGACCAGGTCTTCACATCAGGGTGACAGGTGATGACAGTGGCTCACACCGGAAACAGGTGGCAGGTGGCAGGGCCGGCCAGGCAGGTCTGGGCGGAACCCAGCACTTGTGGCCCAGCTCCCATGCCCCACCCACTTCCTGCCGGTCAGTGTCAGCTGTGGCTGGCGGTGACCTGGCCCAGCAGCCGTCTCCACGTGGGAGTCCCCAGCCCCACGTGGGGGCCTGTGTCACTATCATTCTTTCCCTTCTCTCCAGTGCCTGACACTCGGAAGAACCCTAGCAGAGGTCAGTGAAGTGGCTCAGGAGCGTGCAGGTGCCCACGATGGCTTCCCTGGGTGTCCAACTTTCCCCTGGGATGTTTTCATCTTAAAGAGGCAGGCGGATGGGAAATTGGGAATTCTCCGGAACATGGGCACCAGGTCCTTTCAATAATGCCTTGTCTAACTCACTCCATGGCTGTGCACCCGACTTGAAGTCTACAGCACGGTATAGAAAAGAGAATTAAAACTCTCCTCTCCCGGCCTTTGCCTCTTTTCAAAGAATCTCCAGATAGCCTTGTTCTTCAGGGCAAAAAACGAGTGCACAGTGAACTTTGCTTCTTTTTTCTTTGTCTTTTTGAGACAGGGTCTCACTGTGCAGTTCAGGCTGGCTATGAGCTCACTTTTGTAGCCCAGGCTGGTCTCGAACTCACACTGATCCCCCTGGCTCAGCCTCCCAAGTGCTGGGATTACAGGCGTGTGCCACCATCCCTAGCTCATCACTTTGTTTCTTAAGTGAAGTGAAGCAGAAGGCAAGATGATCTGCGAATGATTAAAAGCTGGGAGTCATAGCCAGGTGGCGTATACCTGTAATTCCAGTTCTTGAGGCTGAAGCAGGAGGATTGCTGGGAGTTCGGGGCCAGCCTGCATTACACAGCAAGGCACTGTCTCAAAATCAAACAAAACAGGGCCTGGCAGGATGGCTCAGTGGTCTAAAGCGCCTGCTCAGGAAAGCTTAGGCGGCTGCAGGGACCGCAGTTCAATCCCCAGCACCACATGCTGTGCCAGCCCTGCCCTCAGGGCAGGCTGAGCCAGCCATAAAGATAAACAAACAAACAAAAGTTCTGAAACAAGAAAAAAACAAAAAAACTAAACAAGCCAAAACAGCTGAGAATCCTCCACTGACTCAGTTGATAAAGACTGAGTGCCTACTGCATACCACGCTAGGCAACATGGACAGCAGTGAACAAGGACACTGTACTGCTCGAGGATTTATTGAGTGCTTGCTGTATGCCAACAGCCCCATACGATCCTTACAACCTAAGGCTTGAAGATGAAGCAATCTGCTGGAAGATCGTGCCCTTAGGAGAGGCGGCCTGCGGTTTTCACACGCTACCCCAGGCCATCTCCTCCTCCAGGTGGCAGCAGAGCAAAGTCACCCAAGTCACTCGATGGGGCCCAGGGCTACCAAAGGAGCACAAGAAAGGACGTGGGTGGCCACCGCACACCAGGCCGTGGCCACGTCCTGGAAACTTCCCAAGTATATTTGCCTCAGAACCGCTTCCCCTAATCCTTTTTCCTCATCGCAGAAGACGCACCCACCCAACAGTTCTTCCAGATGTGTACCCTGCCTCTAAGGGCGCGAGCCACTTCTCCAGTTCCCGCAGCTTAGCGGTGTTAACCCCTGGGTAGACTTTCAAGAAAAGAGCTTGGGCACTGTGCAGGAGGGAGCTTTAAGTTACTAGTTTGCAATTGGGGTTGATTCTTCCAACTGCGGGACACGTGGCAACACCTAGGGACACTGAGGCCACTACAGATGAGGCACCCAGAGGTGCTGCCCGACACCAATGGCAAACAGGAAGGCCACAGCACACGTGGTGGCCGACACGCCAGCCGTGCCGTGGTACTCGAGCCCTGGGGTAGACTGAGCCTGCCTGGCTGAGTGGGGGGGCAGATGGGCTCTGCTTGCCCGAGGCTGGACAGTCGGGGACAACCAATGTCCAGCAAGTACTCTCCTGCTGCTCTGCGAAGGTGGACCCTTGTCCACGCAACATGGAAACTGGAGCTGGTCCCTAGGTCACAGACTCCAGAAACCTTTCTCACTGGAAAAAGTTTTTCTGATTAGAACAAAGTTACAGAGTCATGAATTAAAAACGGTAAGATTACAGAGCTGGCCCCCAAGCTCTGGAGCCCCCAGTTCCACTGCCCAGAGATGGCTGCTAAGGATTCCGGGCGTCCTCCTAGGCTTCTCCTAGCTCCACCCAGGTGGGGCACGCCTCCCCCGGAAACCCCAAGTGCTGCCTTGTCTCGCTGAGAGCCCTGGGTTTCCAGTTTGGGGAGGAGGGGTTTCCAACAGCACAGTCCACGTGGGCACTGCTGAATGCCGCGCACTTCCAGCCCCACGCGTTTCGCAGGAAAGGACCCGGCACACCATCGTCCCTTTTTTCTTCTTGCATAATCTCTCCTTGTTCCCTGGCTGGGCATGAAGACATCTTAACCCAGCAGGTCCCCACCTGTAAACAGGAGGGGACCCATGGTCAGCCAGCACAGAGCACCTCTCCCCTTCCCTGTGCACTTGTGTGGAGCTCTCAAAGTGTGCTAGGTTCAAAGGACGTGCACATTATCAAGACATCAGAGTTATAAATAAAGGCCCTTTTATAAAGGTCTTTTATTCGTAATTACATATATTTTTTTTCTTTTTTGGTGGAACCGGGGATTGAACTCAGGACCTTGTACTTTCCAGGCAGGCACTTGCGCCCCTGAGCTAGCCTTCCGGCCCCTATAATTACATATTCATGAACCAGAAGTTCATATTCATGAGCCAAGTCGTTGCAGCAGTGACTGACCACAGTACAGGAAGCGGAAGTCGTCAGAGGGCAGCAGCTTTGGCTAAGCAGCTGTCTCAGGGGCCTCCACTTCAGGGTCTCGAGCCCAGCGTGTGCCCGCCCTTTGGAGTTGTCTTCTGTCTTTATGAACATCACGAACGACACAAATACAAGGGAGATCAACTGCAGCAAAAGTCTTGCTGGTAGGGGCTGGGGAGGTAGCTCTGTGGCACAAGTGCCTGCTGGGCAAGTGTAAGGTCTTGAGTTTGAACCCTAGTCCCACCAAAAAAAAAAAAAAAAAAAAAAAGTCTTGTGGGGGACAGCGGATTTCATGGGGCTGATCAATAATGCCTGAAAACTGCTCTAATCTCAAGCCAAGTTCATAGGCAAAGGGGGATGTGAGGATTCTCTTTCTGAGGCTGGTGGTACTGGGAGTTGAATCCAGGATCTTTTTTATATTTCATTTTATTGTGCTAATTTATTTTTAAAATTTTATTGGTATATTTTGTATATACATAACAGTCACTATCATCACATGGAAATAGTACCTGGATTTTTTTTTTTTTTTTGAGACAGGATCTCAATACAGTTTAGGCTGCTTTTGAACTCTGTAGCCTACGTTGGCCTCAAACTTGCGGCAATCCTCCTGCCTCAGCCTCTCAAGTGCTGGGATTAACAATGTCTGCTACACCCGACTAAGGAGTAGCACTTACATAAAAATGAGCATCAAGAGAATGATGCCCTATAGAAAAGGGATGAAAAGGGCCAGCAAGATAGCTCAGCGGTATAAAGCACCTGCTTAGGCAAACCTAGGCAACTGCAGGGACCACGATTCAATCCTCCACACCATATGCTGCGCCAGCCCCACCCCCAAGGCAGGCTGAGCCGGCCATAACATAAATAAATAAATAAAAATTTTTTTTAAAAGAAAAGGGAAGCCGGGCGTGGTGGCTCACGCCTGTAATCCCAGCACTC
>PVJA010052653.1:0-12301 GCA_004027025.1 Myocastor coypus
AGAAGAAGAAGAAGAAAAAGAAGAAGAAGAAGAAGAAGAAGAAGAAGAAGAAGAAGAAGAAGAAGAAGAAGAAGAAGAAGAAGAAGAAGAAGAAGAAGAAGAAGAAGAAGAAGAAGAAGAAGAAGAAGAAGAAGAAGAAGAAGAAGAAGAAGAAGAAGAAGAAGAAGAAGAAGAAGAAGAAGAAGAAGAAGAGGAAGAATGGACCAAAGTATTTGATGCGTGACTTGATCTTATTCTCTTTTTCAAGTAGTTCAATCCTATGAAGTTTCAAGTAGTTCAATCCATGGTCACCTAAAATGAAAGAGTCAGGTGTGTCAGTAGCAGTTCCGTTCCTGTAGGAGTGTGGTGCTGGTTGGGTCTGCTCAGCCCTTCTGCCCTGCTCTGCCAGGGTTGGCTTCTTTCTATCCTGGGCCATTTTATTCTCCCTAATTTTCCTATTTTGCAGAATCTTCCTCCAATAACTCTCCAAGAACATTACTCATAATCTATAGTTTTATCTAAGGCCCCTTCATATCACTTTGCCTTAAGATTCTGAAAGCACAGCAGCGTGATACTTATGTAGAGAATGTCTCCTCATGAGTTTAAGATGCACCTTTCAGCCTGAGGAGAAGATAATAAAGGTTTCCAGAAGTCTAGCTCTAGGAACCTTCTCTACAAATTTCTTTGACCTCACACGGAAGGGGAATAGTAGGAGCCAGTATTTACGAAGGACCTTATGGTGTCCCAGTTGCCAATTTTAAATGCAAAGAGCAATCGAATCTGTACAATGGCCTCATGAGAGAAGCACTATTGTTTTCATTTTCCAGACAGAGACCAGGAAGTGCAGAAAATGAAGAGATTTGTTATTATTACACTTGGGCACACCAAACTCACACAGTCAGTAAGAGGTAGAGTTTGGGTTTCCAGCTATGATGGTTTGGAACCCCTACCTTTACTCTGTGCCTTGGTTGCTAGGCTTAACTCTCAGACCTTGAACTCTTTTCAGTTTTGATGACCCAGCTTTTGCTTAAACTTTTGGCTATGTATTCCATCTATATTTCAGCCCACTTTCAGATTATTCTATTGGCTTGGTGATAAAGGGTTTTCCATATTTTAAGGTAAAAATAATCCTTTCCCTTTCTTCTCTCCTACATACCTCATTGTTATTGCTGGCCCTAGCTGTGTACAAGAGAAAGTTTGGCTACGATCCAGCGATTTCCATTGCCTACTAGAAAGAGCATGGTTTCAGATTTAAGTCAAATGATTTAAAACTGAAGTTGAGTTCATGTAGAAACTACTTGGTTGGACAGAGATACTATGAAGGCAGTTATCATTATAGTCTTACCTTGATACCTCTAGCACTGGATTGGCACACTGTATAGCTTGGATGTAAATTTATATTGAATGAAAATATGACTTAATGACCAAAAAGGAGGAAGCAATGGCATTGGACAGACTACAAGTGGGATCCCCCAAATATTTAGGCTTGATTCCTTATACACTAGAACTGCGTCTGCTGGATAACATCACAAGAGTTAGGACAACTCCCATGAGTTGGTGCTTATGGGGCCCTGATATCCTTCCTGCTCCCTCTAGGTCTTGTTCAAGAGCGGAGAGCAAACTGGTTCATGAGAAAATTCAGCACAGATTTTGAAAAAATAAAATTAGGAGGACTGAGCCAAGTTCCACTGTCTGCTGTTACCGGAAGCAGAAGCCTGAGGCAGGTCTCCTGCAGCTATATTTATACCTTCCCTGCAGCTTGTTTCTGGATGAGGTTAGCCATTTGCTTCAGCTTTTTGTAGAAGGCTGATTTTACACATGGGCACACCAGATTAGCTGCAGCATATGCGTCATTCCTTTCACAACTAACTCCACAAAATGTTGTTTGAGGATTTTTCTTAACCAACTGCTGTCATGTGTTGTTTAGATTCTTTCCTGTTAGCAGCATTTGCAGTCAGTGATTATTCCACCTCTTTCCAAGAGATAACACTTTGCTTCCTGTTTAGATCCTCAGTTCCCAGACCAGTGCCTGCCTGATAATCAAGAAATGTTTATCAAATGAATAAACAACTGGGGCGAAAAAGTCCTAAAATTCATATGCAACCAGAAGAGATCGAGGATTGCTCTTTCAAGGTAAGAACAAAGAGTCAAAGGGAGGCATTGTAATCCTGAACTTGAAGTTTTATTACAAAGCTACAGTGATAAAAAGACAACATGGTGCCGACACAAAAGTAGACACAAAGATCAATGGAACAGAATAGAGGTAACAGAAATAAGCCGGCACTCATTCAACTATAGGATTTTTGATAAGGGGACCAAAAATGCACACTGGAGGAAAGGGCTTTGTTAACAAAGAGTGCTGGAAAGACTGCTACTCACGGGCAGAAGATGGGATATAAACTCATTTTTCACCATGTACTAAATTAAATTAAGGTGCATTAAAAAGCTAAATGTTAAAACATCCAACAACCTGCTGGTAGATAAAATTCTTGAAGTGACAGCTGTAGTAAAGGACTTTCTGAACAGAACCCAGGCTACGTAAGAAATTACACCATGGATCAACAAAGAAGACCATGCCAAATTTAAAAGCTTCCACACACACACAGCAAAAGAAACAACTGAGTGGAAAGACAATCTATGTAATGGGAAAAATTGGCAGCTATTCCTTAGACAGAGGACTGATATGTAGAACATATGAAGAACTAGAAAAAAAATTAGACTTCTCCAAAATAAAACACCTCATCAAGGGGCAGGCAAATGAAATGAATAGACACTACACAGGAAAAGTAAAAGTGACCTTTGTATGCATAAAGAAATGTTCATCATTGCAGGCCATCAGAGAAGCACAAATTAAAATGTGAATTTTAATTTTGTGAGAAAACTCACCCTAGACTTTGAAAAGATAAAATCAGAGTAGAGATACAAAAAGATACCCCATTTACCCAGAAACCGGTCTGGGAGCTGAGGGTCTAAATATGAAGCATGGCATTATCTCTTTGAAAGAGTTGGAACAACCACTGACTGCAAATGCTGCAAGCACTGAAATTCCATTTACCCACAAACAAAGGGCATCACCAAGAAATCCAATAATAACCAATGCTGGCAAGGCTGAGGGGGAACAGGAACACACTGTTTCACATTGTTGGTAGAAGTGTAGACTGGTACAACCACTATGGGTATAAATATGGAGGTACTTCAGAAAAGTAAAAGTAAGGGTCCCATTTGACTCAGGTGTGCTCCCCAAAGAACTAAAGGCATCATACTACAGTGATATGTGCATATTCATGCTTATAGAAGCACAGTTATTATCTCTAATCTTGGAAACTCTCTATATGCCAATCAATAGATGAATTAATAAAGAAAATAGGATTTTGACACACAGTGGAGAACTACTTTGCCACAGAGGAAGGTAAGTTTGAGACATTTGCAGGCAAATGGATGCACCTTCAGACTATACTATCAAGTAAAATAAATCAGATACAAAATTTAAAGAGCCCACCATTTCTCTTAAATGAGGAACCCAAATTACAAAGAGCAAAATAAATAATTGATACTGGGAAGTAGGGAGATAAATAGGGAGAGAAAGGAGAGGGGATAGGAAAAGAATTAAGATGTGCTATGTTCACATACCAGTCCACCCAAGGAATGCAAACACCGTGCATGACAAGCATGTACTAATAAGGAATCCCAGATGAGTGAAGGAATGCGCACAGAGGCAAATGAATGGGCACTCGACCGGGGATCGGAAAGGGCTCAGTGCTGTGTGCTTGTCACAACAACTTCGCGCACAAATATCTCTATCTTCTCAGTTTTAAATCTGTTCTCCATTTTACATTTTCTAAGTTGGGTTCTGAAGACTTTTCTTTTATCTTACTACCATGTATTTGAATAAAGAAAGTATTTCAGATTTTGAGAAACATTTTGAAAAACCTCACTTCAAATTTTTAAGTGAATAGTGGAGGTTCAAATTTCAATAAATAAAAAAATTATCCCCAAGAAATTAAAAAAAAATTGACATGTGAGTAAATAAATAGAATGGGCTGTTTTGCTTCTCTCAAAACTAAAAATATTAATTTCCAGTTGAGCCTTAGTTTCTTGATTCCTTTTTTGGTAAACATTATTTTTTTTTAATTTGGAAATTTAAGAATATCTAAACAATCAATCAGCAAGATGAGTCAGCACATTTTCTCTTTACAGTGAACAAAATGGAAAGTACAGAATATTGTTTCTTGAAACATGCTTCACACTAATAAGACCATAAAAATCAGGAAGAAAACTACTGATGACTCATTAAAGAAAACAAAAAACAAACAAAAAGACCAAAAACAAAACAAGAGCCATTTTGCCACAGAAGCAATATAGATGATAAAACATTTTCAACTTACCAATAAGTTAAGGAGTAAGAGGGCATTACAAGATACATTTGTGTATTACTTAACAGTATTCTTTTTAAATATTTATTTTATTTTTTATTTTTTGTTTCTTTTAAAACCAAAGCATTTATTTTGAGTGATTGCTGCAATTCTCAAGATGAACTGGATGCTCCAACAGCTGCTCTCTTGGGTTTAGGCATCGTTCCTTCACGGAATCCATGCCTGAATCTGTGATATACAATTTTTAGGTGCCTCATTCGACCAGTTCTAGTGGCATTTCGTCTTTTAGCCTTTGCATTCCAGTTATACTTTCTCTTGCGCTTGGTGGGATAGCCACATTTGCCACAAGTCAACTTCTGGAGGTGGTATGCCTTAGAGACACAGCGGCGGCACAACGTGTGCATCTTATTACGACGCTTTCCAAAGGATGACGTTCCCTTCGTCGTCTCACTTGTGCCACTGAGACCAAAGAGCTAAATATTCATTTTAAAAAAATTTTATTTTATTTTTTATGCATTTGGTATAGGGTCTCACTGTGCAGCTTAGACTCATAGCGATCCTCTTGTTTTCAGCAACCCCAGCACTGGGATTACACGTGTGTGCTGTCATGCCCAGTCTCAGTGACTGGTTCAGTGTGCCTGGTTGCAGGGCCAGTGTGGCACTGTGGTCTTGGGACTTGATGTTTTTGTAAATTTTATTTTATCATTTAATTTTATTTGAATGAGTAAAACCAAAACCAAAAGCAAAAGCATTTAGCAGAAACGAAGACAGAAACAGAGTAACTAACAAGATAATACATATAACACAGAATTTCGAAACAAGAATACAAAATTAACAGTGGTTGTTGTATTACATATTTTCATCATCAGATCTGTTGCTCAGATTGATAGAGATATGCAAGATTAGTTAAGTGATTACACATTAACTGTTATTTTCTCTTTTTTTTAATTAACTGTTATTTTCAATAAGCCTCAGTTTTTCTTGTCCTTTTCTATTTTTATTTCTAAAAAATACTTTAAAGAGTATACTAATTGATAAGACATTAGAAATAGTATACATTTAGAAGAACAAGGTGAGAGGTATTCAACTGTGGTTCTTATATTGCCCTTTGCTGGCTTTGATGAAGTTGTTCAGATTACTGTTTTTAGCATATAACATTAATCAGAGAGAAAATTTTAAACACCAACTGTTACTTTCAAAAAGCTGATGGACACTCCGTCTTGACAGGCCTACTGGGAATGAGCTGTGGAGCAAGCAGCCAATGGGGCCCAGTTGTCCACTTGATGGGGCTCAGCTGGAAGGAGTCAAGCATAGCAACCAGATCCAAACCAGGTCTTGACAATAAAGTTTGAGTTCAGTAGATCTAGACCCGGTGAGCTGAGGAATACTGCTGGGCTCACCTGAGCCCAGACAGAGGCCCCGATCTACAGGAGCATCCTTCCAGCACAAAGGTGGCAGAAGGTAACTGGGATGACCTAGTCTTCCTGGAAGATTCCAGGTGCATGAAGGTGAGGTTCCCAGACAGAACTCAGGGGAACTAATTTAAATATAAATTCCAAACTTAAGATCTTTGTTATACAGCTATAATGTTTGCTTCTATGGTCTAATGTACAAAAGCTTTTCAATTTTTAAATTTCAATACCCATTATTAATATTGCTAATTACACTATTGTAAATAGGAAACCATATCTGCCTGAACCACCTGTTCTCCCTTGGGTAATAATATCAGGAAAGGCATGGGTAATAATCTCACCAAAGCTCTACATTGAAGGATGGAAGACAATGACAAATGGAAACAAATATTTTACTCTCGATCAATAGAGAAGGCAAAATCTTGGGACACACACAAAACGAGAATCTCTGACATTTGAGAGATATCTAAAGAACAGACTCTTTACAGAGGGACTCTTACTGCAGTGATATGGATATCTACTCTCAAACAATCACAAAAAGGTATCATGGAAATCAAAACCAAGAGTTCTCTCTGAAATAAAAAATGACAAAAAGAAGGAGCTAAAGACAATCTCAGGCCCTGAGCCCACCCAGAACAAACTCAGCATAGAAGAAATTGGATGCGTCATATCTGAAATCTCTAAAATAATAGCAACTGAAGTAAAGAAACAACTGCAGAATGGTATAGAGGAAATCAGCAAAGAAATGATAATCATAGTGAAAGAATTACTGAGCATTTCTGAAGAAGACAATGACCAAAAAAAAAAAAAAAAAAAAAAAAAAAAAAAAAAAAAAAAAAAAAAAAAAAAAAAAAAAAAAAAAAAAAAAAAAAAAAAAAAAAAAAAAAAAAAAAAAAAAAAAAAAAAAAAACCAGAGGAAAATAGAAAAATGGTGGAAACCTTGAATGGGCAATAGAGGACAGAAATAGAATGCATGAAGCAGGTACAAAAATGTATACAAGAAATTAAAAACTCCATTAACGCTGGGAAAATTGTTTGAATGAAGTCAAGATAGACTTTCAGACCTTGATGACAGCATTGCAGCTAGTGAAAAGGTAAGGAGAAATCTCTTAAAACCAACTAGGATCCAGGAAATAATAATTAAACAGCTGCAGGATGATGCAAAGATGAACAATGTCAGACTAATAGGCATCAGTGAGAAAGAAGGAGGCAACACAAACGACAGAAAGGAATATGGGCAGAAAGAATGCCAGAAAACTTCTTAAGTATGGGGAAAAAGCTGACATTGAGACAAAAGGCATATAGAATTTAAAATAATATAAACCAAATTAAAGCTATACCCATATATATATATAATAATCAAGATCCCAGAAATTCAGCACAAGAACAGAATATTGAAAGCCACTAGAGAAAAGAAACAGATCACATTTAAAGGAAAATCCATCAGAAAAGCAGCAGGTTTCTCAACATAAACCATCAGGTCAAAAAGAACATGGAGTAAAGTATGTCAAGTTCTACAAGAAAACTAATTCCAACTCAGACTGATATACCCTGAAAAACTCTCTTTCAAGTTGAATGAAGAAGTGAAATACTTCCATAACAAAGAACAAGTAAGAAATCCAAGACAACCAAACCAACCCTACGTAGAGTACTAAAAGACATTCTAGAAATGGTTCAAAATGAAACCAATCCGAGGACAAAAGGAAGAATCTACAAAACAGAGCAAACCGTTCAACACAGGAAAAAGTAGGGAAGCAGCAGGAAAATAACATGACAAACATAATCCAATACATATCAAATATAACCATCCATGTAAATGGACTCAATTCAACAATTAAAATAAATAGGCTGGAAGAGTCTGTGAAGAAAGAAAATCCAAAATATGCTGTATACAAGAAACACATTTAACTCACAAAGAATTCACAGGCTGAAAGTCAGAGGATGGAAAACAATACCATATGCTCCAGGACCTCAAAACAAAGCAGGGGTAGCTATTCTGTTCACAGACAATCTGAACTTCAGTGCTTCATGAATTTGCATGTCATCCTTGTGCAGGGCCCATGCCAATCTTCTCTGTATCATTCCAGTTTTAGTATATTTGTTGCCAAAGTGGGCACGACAATCTAAACTTCAAACCAACAATGATCAAATGAGATAAAGAAGATCACTATATACTGGTTAGGGGAAAAATTAAAGAGGAAGAGGTAGCAGTCATAAATATGTATGCACCAAATATCTGAGAACCCAATTATGTAAGACAAATTTTAAAGGACATAAAAAATCTAATAACCAATATTACAATCTTCACAGGGGACCTTAACACCCCTTCTCTAAAAAAGATAGTTCAAGCAGACAAAAAATTACTCTATATCAATAGAACCAAAATAAAAAACCACATGATCATCTCAATAGATGCAGAAGGTCTTTTAACAAAGTCCAGTATGCGTTCATGATTCAAGCCCTATAAAAATTAGAATAGATGGCCTCCTTCACCACTCCTATTCAATATAGTTCTGGAATTATTAGCTAGAACCATTAGACAACAGAGAGAAATAAAAGGAATAAGAATAGATAAAGAAGTCAAACTGCTTTGGGAGTATGGCATGATACTTTACTTGGAAGACCCAAAAAAACTCCACCAAGAAACTCCCTGAATTAATAAACAAATTCAGTAGCATAGCAGAATACAAAGTCAACACCTGATAATAAACAGCATTCCTTGACACAAATAACCAACTCGAGGGAAGAGAAATTAGAAAAACAATAACCTTCATAATAGCATCCAAAAAATTGAAATATTTAGGAATTAACATAAAAAAGGAAGCAAAAGATCTATACAATAAAAATTATAACTCTCTGAAAAGGGAGATTGAAGAGGATTTCAGAAAGTAGAAAGATTCCTTGCTCCTGGATAGGAATAACCAATATTGTGAAAGTTACCATACTCCCAAAAATTTTACACAGATTGAATGTAATCCTTGTCAAAATATCATCAATATACGTCACAGATCTAGAGAAAACATTTCTAAAATTTATTTCTGGGGTGTGATAGTATCTCAAAGTTGCTTTACTTCACATTTTTTGAATGATCAGTGCCGTGGAACATTTTTGTAGTGTATTTATTTATCATCTGTATTTATTTCTCTGGGAAGTGTGTATCCATCTGAGATGGCCACTTTTGGATTGGGAGGTGAATTTATTTTAGTTCTTTATATAATTTAGATAGAAGTCCTTTGTCTGAGTGATTCTTTTTTTAAAAATTATTTACTTATTTTTTTCTTGTTTCAGAACCTTTGTTTATTTACTCATTTTTATGGCCGGCTCAGCTTGCCCTGAGGGCAGGGCTGGCGCAGCATGTGGGGCCTGGGATCAAACCTCGGTCCCTGGAAGCTGCCCAAGCTTTCCCAAGCAGGCGCTTTAGACCACTGAGCCATCCCGCTGGGCCCCTGTCTGAGTGATTCTTGGTTAAGATTCTTTTTTGTCAATTTGTGGGTTGTCTTCTCACTCTAGTTGTAATTTCTTTTGACGTGTAGAAACTCCTCAATAAGATGAGATCCCAGTTGTTGATTCTTTGGAGTATTTCCCATGTAGTTTGACTTTTGCTTATGAACTCTCTGCTTATTCCTATGTCTTCACAATTTCACCTACTTTCTCTTCCAGTAGATTTAGTGTTCTCTGTTTTAACGTTTAGATACTTAATCCATTTTGTCTTTAGTTTAGTGCATGGTGATCAATTCAGGTCTAGTTTTAGTTTCCAAAATGTGGAGAGCCAGTTATTCCAGCACCATGTATTAAAGAAGCTGTCTTTCTTCCAGTGAACATGTTTAGCCACTTTTTCCAAGATAAAGTGACTGAATGAGTTTATAGTTGCACTCATCTTTGGGTTTGTTTTTTTCCAGTATCATGTGTATGGTTTCCAATTTCTTCTACCCTGATGTGTCCTTGATTTGTGTTGTATTTTCTTACAACTGAGATTGCATTCTGCTCCTTTGTTTTGTCATATTCTATTTCATAGAGTATTCTTTTTTCTTTTATTTCTGTAATGCTTTCTTTCTGAATGTTTTGTAGTATATAGCTGTGTAACTATAATCAGAACCTCTCTGTAAAGAGTCTGTTATTTTTAATTTTTTTCTGCATTTTATTTTATTATTTTTTAATCTTTTATTTATTTGGTATAGGGTTTCACTATGCAACTCAGAGTTGTAGTGATCCTCCCATCTCAGCCTCCTCTGCACTGGGATTACAGACCTGTGCCACCATGCCTGGTTTCAGTGGCTGGCTCAGTGTGCCTGAAGTTCTGGGCCAGCATAGCATACTGTAGATCAAACTTCAGTGCTTGCATTTGCTAGGAAGACATTTAGACCAGTGAGTTGTCTGCCCAGCCTGAAGGCTGCCTCTACTGCTCTGCATTGCTGAAATCCTTGATTTCTAACGTTGAAAATATCTCAGCGAATATTAACTTATCAGTGTGCATTTTGAAAGATGAGTTTGAACTGTGTAGACAAACCCTGTATCAAATAAAGTTCTTGAAAAAAACCACATTTAAAAGAATTTCAGCCAGGTGTGGTGGCATATGTCTATAATCCCAGTACTTGGGGGTCTGAGGCAGGAGGACTGCCTTGAGTTTGAGGTTGGCCTGGGCTATGGAGTAAGACCTTGTCTCAAAGCAAAATACCACCTCCAACAACAACAACAACAACAACAACAACAACAACAACAAAACCAGACCAAAAGAAATAAGCATACAAACATTTCAGTGTGATACTTGGGGTGAGTAGGTTTAACCTTTTTTCTGACTGTGTTTTTTTTTTTTTTTTCATCTGAAAATAGAATGAACTTGTTTTGAATCATTACTTGGAAATGCACTGGAGATTAAGGGCTATGTCAAGAAAAAGTTATATAATTTAATGAGTGCTTGTGATTGGATCCTCTTCTTGTTTTCCAGGGAGAAGGTCTGTGGTGCTCTTGTCCTGAGTCTTGCTGAGAGAGAGATAGGAGAACAGCAGCAGGCAAGATACAGTTAGGGAAGATTACTGAGTAGTGAAAAGGACAAGAGAGGGTTGGGGAGAACCAGGAGACTCAAGAGAGAGGAAGGTGAGATTGGAGTGGGGTATGTTAGCGGGACACAAGACTACTGGCTGACAGCGCTGCGGCGGGATTCCTACACGAGCTACAACTCTTAGGCACAGTGCAGTTAGCATTCCTAAGAGTGTGACTATTCTCACACCGATGAATTACATATAAAATCTTCATGAGTTTTTCATTTGTGTCTTTCATATAGGATACTTTTTTGTTATCTTTTGTTTCCTTGAGCTTAATACAATCAACAATGATAAGTAGGCTGTTTTTATAGCATGCAGTTCTATTGAGGATGCAATTTAATTTTAATAGACTGGAAGAGAAGTGGCTCCTCTCAGAAACTCTTAAGTGTAAGTGTAATTTATGTATTTTAAAATTTTTATAAGTCGGCAAAACTTCATTGGGGAAATCAGGAAAGTCCTGCTGTGTATTCTGAGAATGTTGATATATACTATTAATATGACTTGGATGCTATACTAGTATGAATGTGTTTTCCTTTTCCATTTTCTTTTAAATAGAGATTTTAGCTTTTTTTTGCACTGATTTATAATGTAATTTTTAGAAACCTGGTTTTACTGTATCTTGGCTTTAAAGCTTCCCCGTCTTGTCATTAGGTCTGTTTTATTTCCTGTGAGTATTTTCCCTCTTGCTATGGCCTAACATTTTGTTACTTTTTGTAGGCTTCTATGCAAGAAGGTAGCTTTTGTTCAGGGCTTATTATACAGCAGTCAAAGTTTGTGGGGTTGCAGAATTTTTTACTTACAAGGAATATGATGGCCCCTTCATAAATCAACTTTGTGAATCTGATTATAGTCACCAGCTATTCATTCTAACAATAATTTAGGCGCTACAATAAAGAAATTTGGTGGACCGAAGCCCTTAATTACTTGTTTTCAAGTTAACCAAAAGAAGATTATCCTGGGTGGGGTTGACCTACTAAGAGGATTGCTTAGCAAAGCCTTCCCTACACCCAGAGCTGCGAACCGCCGCTGGATGTGCTGTTCTTCTTACCCTCGCGGGATCTTGAGATTCCACCCTGTTTGTGCTTTTCTCTACTTGACAACCTGTGGGATGTAGGCCTCAGTTGTGTCTGTGGGCTCCGGCCTGCTTGCGATCTTTGCTTCTAACAATGTAGATGTGAACAAGAACTTCAATCTCTTCAGTCTCATGGGTAGCAGTGTGGCTATTTCTTCTCGGAGTGTTTTCTTGAGACCTCAGACTTGTTTACCCTCAAAACTGGGTGAAGCAATATTCTGCAACTCTCTCTCTCTCTCTCTCTCTCTCTCTCTCTCTCTCTCTCTCTCTCTCTCTCTCTCTCTCTCTCTCTCTCTCTCTCTCTCTCTCTCTCTCTCTCTCTCTCTCTCTCTCTCTCTCTCTCTCTCTCTCTCTCTCTCTTTCTCTCTCTCTCTCTCTCTCTCTCTCTCTCTCTCTCTCTCTCTCTCTCTCTCTCTCTCTCTC